>RJWJ010025143.1:0-24183 GCA_004363605.1 Indri indri
TGGAGTGATTTAAAACACAGTGGCTTTCCTGCAAGCCAGACCCTGTTCCCGACGCTTCACAAATCTTCACGCACTCAGCCCTCACCGTGAGACGGGTGGCGTCACCATCCCCACTCTTCAGATGAGAAAACCGAGGCACAGGGAGGTGACGTAGCATGCTCGAGCCAGCCCCTGGTCTGTACCACTGATGTGTCCTTCGTGTGAGAAATCTCAGCGAGCAGCCCCTCTGAGCTGTGGGGGACGGGCTGCTGCCTGAGGTTGCCCCTGACACCTGCAGGGGCCTGGGCAGAGTTAATATTCAGATATTAACTGGGCTAAGCTCCACTCCCCCACCACGACCCCTCTCCTCCACTCTGAGGTTTTGTTCCTTGTGAAATCTCCTAATTGCTGTACCTCATTTTGGGATTTAGAGGGCTTGTCCCTGGCAGACGGAGCAGGGACTCACCCCAGGCCATCTGGAGTAGAGTGGCCATGCCCACAGCCAGGAGCCAAGCTGTGCCCCAGACACCCGGGGCACCCCCGTCCGTGCCACTGCTCCCCTATCGCAATCGCCCCTTGCTAAGGGCTCCCCTGACCTGCTGGAGTGCAGCTGAGCTTGGCCTCTGGAACGGCCAGTCATCAGCTATGAAAGCTTGGATGAGTGTCTTCACCTGCTGGGCCTCAGTTTCCTCACCCTCGTGCAGCTAAGATTAGGTAATACCCGCCAGGTGCCCAGCTCACGGCCGGCAGCAAGACGGCAGGGTCAGGGGCAGCCTCGGCCACTGTGGGATCATCCTCCGCGGACAAGGCCCAGCCGCCGGGTCAGGTGCTCTCTCCGCCGCCGCAGCCAACGTGTCTTAATGACTCTCCAACTTAGTAACCAAAATCCACCTTTCAGCCTTGAAATCCCGCCGAGCTGGAGAGCCCGCAGGAGACAATGGTATTTAAACACCTGTCTGTACCTGGGAAGGGGGTGGGGACGCTTGGCTTCCAAGCTGCCAGAACAGTGGAGGGAGAAATAACGGCAGCCAATAAGCACGGTCCCCCCAGAAATCCTGGGATGCGTCCCAGGGCCTGGGAGGGGAGGAGAACCTGTCGCAGGTGTCTATCCCTAACATTAACTGTACCCAGGCCCCCACAGATGTCAGGGTGGCTTCAGGCAGCAGCCTGTCCTCCACAGCTCAGAGGGGCTGCTCGATGCGATTTCTCACGTTAAGGGTACGTGTGTTGTAGAGCTGACGCACAAACATTTTCTGGAAAGGGCCAAAGAGTCAATATTTCAGACTCTTCGGGTCGTTCAGTCTCTGGAAACCACTCGACTCTGCGGTTGTGGCTCCAAAGCAGCCTCGGACACGTGACTGTGGCTGTGTTCCAATAAAACTATTCACGGACATTGAAATTGGAATTTTATATAATTTTCATATGTCACCAAATAGCATTTAAAAATTTTTTTTTCATCCCCATGATTTAAAAATGTGGAAATTATTCTTAGCTCCTGGGCTGAACAAAAGCAAGTGACAGGCTGGACTCGACCCAGGGACTGTAGCTGGGGACCTCATTTACACAACCTGAGGGCTGGGTCTGGGGTCGGGAGGCCTAGATTCCAACTCTGCGACAACAGGCAAGGTGCCTATGAAACGGGGACCCACCCACACCTGGTGCTAATGTCACCCGATCCTTCCACACATGGGCTGGGTGTGTGGTGGGGGCTCAGGCCCAGTGGCCACCCCCGTGGCTTCATGGTCAGGATCTGGCCCTGCCTGCTCCTGGACCAGGCTGGGCGGAGCACTTGGTCAGGGAGCCCCCGCCCCGCCCCCGGGCAGTTCCTGTGGCAGCTCCAGGTTCTGCCTGGAGACAGTCTGACTTCCCGCCAGCGCAGCTGGGCCAATTCTGGTTGTGTCAATTTGTACAAGCTCCTTCCCCCGCGCCCCCCCTCCCCGTGCCTCAGTTCCCTCATCTGCAAAAGGAGCTGCAGACCTCCTAGGAAAGTTGTGATGCTTCCCTGGCCTTGCTGGAGTCGTGCAAATTGCAGGTGGTGGAGGCAGCCGGGCACCTTGGGGGGCTGGCGCATCTCGCTTGACACCCGTGGACAAGGCAGGTCCTGGCATCCCCTCTTCGCTGCCTTGTCCCCTGCACTCTCCCGTGACCCCCTTCAGCCTGCACCTTCCCGGGTCTCACCCGAGGATGGCAGTGGGTGTCTTGGGAGGAGGGTGCAGATGGGGAGGGGAGGGCAAGGCCCCGAGCCCGAGGGGCCTGTGGAGCCCCGAAGGGCAGCCGCAGCGTCTTACGCACCGGTGTACACCAGCTCAGCAAATTTCAGGCCCAGGCCTTGTTTGATTTTGCGTACTTCCCGATCCATGGTGAAGGCCTCGATGTCTAAATGAGCGTGGTAAAGGATGGTCCCTGCTGGGGTCTCGTAGATACCTAGCCATTTTTCCAGGCAGGGGGAAAAGGAGAAAAAAGAGAGAAACGCATGAAACCCAAACTGTCAGCAAATGACAAAAAAAAAAAATAATAATGACTCGTCTGACAGGAGACAAGCCGGTCGGACCCATTCACTCCCAGCTTGCTGCAAAATGCATCTGTCATTATGTTCATGCTGGGGCCACGACAGTCCACTCTGCGGCTTGCGGAGAAAATGTCTAGATGCCCCCCTTTGAAGAGGCCCTCAGACGTTGGAAAATGACAGGGTTTCGGAGCAGCTTCCCCCTCCTCCCCAATGCATGCCCACCGGCCCGCGGCTGAAAACCTGTAATTAAAGCGACTATGGTGGAGCCCAGGGCCCCAAATATCCCTTCCTCCCTTCCACCAGGGAGCCAGGGGAGGGGGACGGCTGTGCACACACATGTACACATGTGTACACACGTGCCACCTTCAGCTCATGGGCCCTGCAGCCAGGTCTCTCCAGAGACTGCTGGGGTGGCAGAGGGCTTGAGCCATCGCCTGGGCTAACCCCACTGTACGGATGGGGAAACTGAGCCGGCAAGACGGGACTCGCCTGAGGTGCAGCTGGGAACAGAATCTAGCCCCCCGAGTCCCTGCCCAGTGCCGTCTGCTGCCTGTGGCTCAACGGGCCGTGGAGGCCCAAACCCGGAAGGTCAGCGGAGAGGGTCTTGCTCAAGGTCCCACCCTTTGCAAAACCTGCTTGGACAAGACGGTCTGTGAAGTGACACAGAGGCACCCGGGCCTGGGCTGAGCTGTCCAGAGGGAGGTCCGCTCAGTGGTGCCATGCCACATTTGAGGACACTGGGGCACTAACAGGCAGGCTTGGCCATGCCTGTGGACCAGGCCCTTCTCGCCCCCTCAGTGTGGCCTCTCACGTGGGTTCAGCAGAGCTGTTCCTGGGCAAACTCGCCCAGCATCTGCTATCTGGATCGAGAGGGCCAATAGCTGCCCCATCTCCGTGAATTTTACCCCAAAAGTGTCCTTTCTTCCCAACATATAATGTTATGGCATTAAAGGGGCAAGTTTTCAGTTACCCTGAAAATTTACCACCAGTCTTCCCACACTGGCTGCTTTCAAAAAACCAGAAAGGATTTGTCCCCGTGTTCAGAGCAGCACTAATAACAGCCGAGAGATGGAAGCAGCCAAGTGTCCGGCGACGGATGAAGGAGAAACCAAATGCTGTCCGTCCGCACAGTGGGACGTCACTCGGCCTCAGGAGGGAAGGAGATTGTGACACAGGCTGCAACGTGGGTGAACCTCGAGGACGTTACATGACGTGAAATAAGCCAGACACACCAAAACGAACACTAGGACCCCCTCATACGCGGTCCCCAGAGCAGTCGGATCAGAGGGAAAGCAGAATGGTGGGTGCCGGGGCGGGGTGGGGGGTGGCGGGTTAGTGTTTAGTGGGGACGAAGTTTCAGTCGGGGAAGATGAAAAGTTCTGGGGACGGGTGGTGGTGACGGTTGACACGCACAACAGTGTCAACGTGCTTACTGTCACTGAACTGTACACTTACAGATGTTTAAAATGGTAAATTTTATGTTATGTGTATTTTACCACAATATAAAAAATGTTTTAAAAACCAAAACCAGAAAGGAGATTGTTCTCAGCTCTAAAGTACAAAGGGGATCCGGGGAGGCTGAGTCGGGAATGTCCCCCTCTGAGAGCTCCTTCAGTGTTTCGTCTGTAGGTCTTGCAGTCACAGAAACGCCAGAGCTCACAGGAAGGCTCCGTAGGGCCGACCCAGCACATGTGCTCCTGACTTTTAGCTGCAAACCTGATATTCGAGCACAGTCTTGGGCAGAAGCCCAGGATACAGAAGATGGCAGCAGCCCTGCTGGGCTCCACCGAGCAGTCCTTAAATTGCTGATCTGGCCTAATGTGCCAATTTTACAGGTGAGAAGACTGAGGCCTAGGGAGGCGGGTGACTTGCCCGATGTCACCCAGCCAACAAGAGGGGGAATGGGGCCAACATCTGGTCTCCTGTCTGGACTCCAGGTTTCCCCTTGGGGCCTTCGGTGTAGCGGGTAGGGAACACCCACGCTGGGGCGCTGGCTGCTGTCACAGAGGAACAGGTTGGTTCTCGCCATGGCTCTGAGTCGTCCCCCAGCAAGAGAGAACCTCCCTGGGGTCTGGCTCTCTCATCTCTAAACCCCTGACACCCTGGCTGCAGGTGACACACGTGTAAAAGCTCCACTCGGCTGCCACGAGCATCAGTGCTGTGAAAGAGCCTGTGCCCACGTCACCGGCGGGGCTGCCGCTCGCAGGCAATCTCCACCATCCTGAACCTAGCAGTGACCTTCCAGAAAACGGCCTCGCCAATGTCCCCAAGTTTGTGCCTAAGGCCCAAGGCCTCAGCTCCCCAGGGAGTCCCTCAGGCCCTCGCTCAGCCCGCCGTTGCTCTTGTAAAGACAGTTCCAACAGCACCACCATCCTCGTCCTCACCTGCAGAGCAGCCCAGAGCCGCGAGTTAGGGAGGGGTAGAAAGGCGACGGAGGTAGACAGGGAGATGGCTGAGAAAGGCCACTGCTGGCAGCCCGAGAACAGGGACACCAGAACTCCACACGGAAGTCAGGCCACTCCTGGGGGCAGGCGGCTCCACAGACACGTGGCTCCCGATGGCCCAAGCCACTACAAAGGCCAACGGTTCGTGGTCTGTCTAGAAAGACTGATGTCTACAGAGCCCCCAGAATGGCAGAACAATGTTCAAGGCGCAGGTTCTCATTTAGCCTAGAAACATTATCGCCAAGAATACAGCAATTTCCCAAGAGCCACCGAGAGCTGACACAGGCCCGCTGGTCTTCCCGCCTGGCATGTGCTAGGAACTCAGTACTCACTGGGTTGGAAACGGGCCTTCTAATGATTAGTTTGCTACATTTTGGAAAAACCCAGAAACTTGCAAAGCCCATCCTTACACTGGCCACAGATAGTCGCAACAGCACCATCCTGGGCGGGCCGAGAGCAGAAGCCTTCTTCATTTTCAACTTCTAGAGACCCAGGTCTGCCTCCCCCCTTTTCTGTCCTTAGCTGGGCCAACTGTGGGTATGGTCCACGCTGTACCTGCAGGGCCAGGAACCAGAAGTCCCACCTTTCGAGAAAGTGCCCAGCTTGGCTTTGCTGTGTGACCTCGGCCCCTCTCAGCTCCCTCTCTGAGCCCCAGGCAACCCATCTGGAAAACAAGAAGGTTGCAAGTCTCTGCTGCTCTTACATTCTAATGTCCTCTGAGACCTACCGCAAAGGCAAGTATCGAGACACACTGTCGCGCGGTGTGCCGTGCATACGGACAGTGCTGTCTCCAGAACACTGTAGACCACAGCATCGCCTTCCAACCGTCCAGAGAGAGAGAAGGCAGGTGGGCTCAGGGCTCGGGGAGAGCTATGACTTGCCCAAGGTTCCCCAGCTACTGACCCATCACAGGTGTCCCCAGAAAGTGGGGCCAGCACCACGGGGAGCAGAGACACCTGGCGGGGCAGAGGGCAGGCAGGACCCAGCTCCTGAGCCACCGGCAGCAGCCTCATGGCCGTCAGCCCTCTGAGGTGGCCTCGGGAGGGCTTGCGGGCGAGAGAAGGAGCTGCAGCCGTGAAACACCCGGCACAATTAACAGCACTGCTCCTTTGCTGGAAGGTGTTAAAGTTAATTGTGGCTGAACAAAGAGCTTGTTTTTAGGTTGCTGCTGCCGTGTGCGTGTGTGTGTGTGTGTGTGTGTGTGTGTGCGTGCGTGTACATTTTAAAGATCTTCTCCACAGGGGTAGGGGCTACAGATGATTTCTGTGTATTTCTTCTGGAAAAAAAAATGACTTTAAAAAAATTTGTGACAGAAACCTGATGCTAAAAGACTATGGATTTGGGGCTTTTGACAGTTGGCATACAAACCACTGCGCAAGGAGAAGGAGGAAATGACAGCTGAGCCTCTGTGTTGCCGTGGAAGAGACAACAGACATCTTCGAGTGACACTCACAGCAGCTCCAAGTGTCTATTTTCATCTCTCCATGTTTACAGGAAAAAGACAGAGGTGTCAGCAGTTCTCCGTGGAGCAGCTTCAATCACACCATAATTACTGCCAGGAGGGGGCCGTGGGGAGAAGCGCGAGGAGCTGGGGGTGGCCGGGGTGGGGGCAGAGTGGACCATGCAGGAAGAGGTGGGGGCAAGCGCTGCTGCCGCTTAAATCCCTCTCGTCTGTTCCCGAAGCTGCCAGGTTACCCCGGACGGAGCAATTTCTCAGAATTGAGTGGGATCTGCCAGCTCAGCTGGAGGGAGCTGGGGGTTAGGGCACCCTGACCAGAGGCCCTGGTCCTCCTTGGTCCTTTGGGAAAGCTGTACCCAGATGTAGAGATTTGGAAAGGCAGGGAAAGGAAGGTTGGATGGAGCCCAAAGGCTCCCCTCCTAGGTACCAGGGCCAAGGCTGGAGGCGGTTGCCATGGTGATGGGGAGGCAAGTCAGGGTGGGACTCTAGCCGCCCTCTATGCTCCTGGGACCTGGCGAGCCCCATCCCGGGAATCAGGGTGGGCCTCTAGGACTGAAACCCCCTTTGCTTCCCAGGTCTCCCTCTACTCCCCATCTGGGAGGTTTCATCTGAGCAAAGCCTCTGGGAGGGCTGGACAGGTGGGCGGCAGGATGGGTAAGTGAGTGGCAGCCCTTGCTCCTTCTTGGCCAGAAAGCGGAGGAGTGAGGGGAAAGGGAGGTAGGAGGACAGGGTGGGAGAGACATGGGGGCGTGTGGAGGAAGAGGGAAGAGCGGAAGGGAGAGACAGGGAAGAGGGGAAGCAGATGCCCCAGAGGAGGGAGCAGGAAGGGGAGAGCAGAGAGCAGGGAGTCCACAGAGGGGGGAGGAAAGGAAGGCCAGAGGAGGAGGAGGAGCCAGGCCGCAGGCACAGAGGTGATGCTGGGCAGGCGGGGCGGGGAGGGGAGGGGAGGGGAGGGGAGGGCGGTTGGAGAAGTTGGGGCCAGAGAGAGGGGAAGGTGAGCCAAAGGGCAGGCCCTGCCTCCCTCCCTCCCCACTGATTTCATTTACTTCACTTAATTAGCCCCCCTCCGGAGTTAAAAAGATAATGTGATAATGACGATGTGAACAGCCACAATACAGAGAAAGCTAGTCCATCTGCGGCTTCCCTGGTCCCCTGACCCCAAGGCCCCTGGCGCGCTGACCAGGCCACCCCGACCCAAGCCACTGGTGCCGTCCAACTCCCTACCCCACACCCAAGGAAAAAACAAGCCGTTAACGAATTTCAAGTACGAGCTTTGTAAAATCAATACAAATGACATTTTTCCCTTGTACACCGAGATACGGACAATGGCATCTTCCTGCTCTGCCCTCAGCATAATTGACGATTAACAACGTCTTCTGTGACTGTACACTTAATAAAGACCTTGTCATGAGGGACTCCACGGTGCCCTAATGCACTGTCTCCACTCTTTGCTTCTCACAGCGAAATATTTGGAGTGGAGAAACAAAAACAAGACACCGCCCTAAAATTACCAAGCAACTTTCTTCTCTCATCCCCCAACCCAAGCAAGAAAACAGGCCAGCTAGAACTTCCGTAGGGTTGACAACAGGAGTCCCAGAGAGGGAAAGCAACTTTCCTAAGGTCACACAGCAAGTTCTCAGAGTCAGAATCCTGATTTTCTTCCCAAAAGACTAAACAATGCTCAGACTACATTCTATACTTCCAGGGACAGCCCCCAACAGGTACATACACAAGCCCTGGGCAGAGTGAAGACTGGGCTTTTCCTTGGCGGGTGGTAAGGAGCCAAGGGCATTGGAACAGACCATTGATCTCATGCCTCTGAACTTCTTTGGGGATGAGGTCCCGGTTCTGGGGAAAAGGTAGTGAGTCTGCCACCCAGACACAGCACCTCCTGTGGGTCAGCAGCTCCCTGCATCTGACCCGCACAGCAACCCATTCCACAGATGAGGAAGTCGAGGTGCAGGGAGGCTAAGTTGCTCTCCCAATGGCGATGGAGACAAAATCAGGACTCAGGTCTGACACCAAAGCCTGGACCCTCGGCACCAGCTCTTCAGTGTGCCTCCCCAGGTGTCTCGGGGCTCAGCCCCCATCAGACCCAACCCACCACCAACGGGCCACCTGGGTGCCTCCCACCCTTCCCTCCCTCCCTCCCCAGATGCTCTGCTATACCACCTCCACTCCACATTCTGCCACTTGAAGCCCTTTCTATTGCCTCCTCCTCCATGATGTCTTCCCAGAATAGCACAGTCCAGGCCTTCCTCACTCGCTGCCTCCTTCAGTCCACTTTGGCCTGACTCTCTCCCCACCCAGCAGACGCCATTTCCAATAAGGGCAGGTAATCAATTTTCACCACTCCTGCCAATCCTGATCGACTGGCAGTGCCTGCTCGGAGCCAGCAGGACAGTGCCACAACCGATTAGTGATGCCTGCCATGGGCAGGGGGTGGGCAGGAAAACAGGGGCAGTACTGGACACCCCGGCACCACACTGACAGTTCCCAGAGGCCAGGCTCTCTTTGTCCTCACCCAGCATCCCCTGGTGACTGATCGAGCACTTCCTTTGCCCCAGTTCTGCCATCACACGTGGGTTCGAGCCCTGATCCATCCCACTCCTGAGTCCAAGCCCTTAGCCCCACCCCCTCCATGCCTCTCTGGATCCAGGCATCAGTCCTGGTCCTGCCATTGACATGCCAGGGACTTTGAGCAAGCCCTCCCCTCCACTCAGCCTTGGGGGGCGTCTGGCCTGTGGCTCTCCAAGGTCCCTCCCAGCTCTGCCTTGGAGGACTTGCATTGTGCTGGCTCCCAAGGGCAGGTTGAGACAAAGGGACATTTAATCAGATGTTAATATAGGTAAGAGACAAAGGTGAGCAGGACAAAAGGGAGCAGCTAATTAGTAACATTGTTCTCTACAAGGCCTTCCCCAGAGAGTTTCAATTAGGTTGCTTCCCACCGATAATAGCTGTGGCAAGAGGCAAAGCCCCTGCCCTCCCCACCTCCCCACAGCTTAGAGAGAAACTCAAACAGGTCGGAGCCAGAATGATCCAACTCCCGCCCTCCGCTTAGCACATTTCACTTGGGGAAACTGAGGCCCAGAGAGGACAAGTCCAAAGTCATTGGGCAAACCTGAGACAAGAACCCCAGGCATCCTGCCCCCCGCCCGGCCACCCCCCTTTTCTAGCAGCCGATGGGTGGGTCAGCTCACTTTGGCTTTTAGAATCTTAGTAACATGTCCTGATGGACAAAGGGCCATGACTCTACCCGACCTGGTTTTATGTGGCTGTGTTATCTTTGCCCATGGACCTTAAGCAAAGCAATCTGAACACCTGCCAAAATAGGGCCCCTGACCTGACCACCAGTATTTAAAAGCTCAGGTGCCCTGACTGGGGGCCCTGATTGGGAAGCCTCACCCTCTCCCTCTCAGAGCCCCCGGAAAGAACACAGCATTGCTGTATCACACGCTGGCAGACCCTCGGGGACCTGGGGTCCCCTTGTCATATGGATGCAGAAACTGAGCCCACGGAGGGGTGTGGTCGAGATGAAAGGGTGACTGGCGAAGGGAATCACGGGCTCGGGTTACTAAGAGAAGATGGGGAGACAGAGGCACCTGCGTGGGGACAAACTCCCCTGCTCCCCAGCCCAGCCAGACGCTGCTGCGGGGCTGGGCAGCCTAGAGGTAGAGCCCCTTCCTGTCCCTAGAAAGAGGACCTTCGTGCTGTGCCTGACAGTGGGTCAGCCCTTAGGCCCTGGCCGACTCACGGTGCCTGTGCAGCCCACAGCGCCCACCCCTGGCAAGGTTCCACCCTGCCTGGCCGGCGTCCTCCGCGCATCCCTAATGACCACGAAATCGGCCCTGCACGGGCTGCCTCCAAACCTGACCGACCCTCCTGGGACATAAGAGAGCCTGACCTCCAGGCCTGGCCCTGGCTTCCCCTCTCTGAGGCTGCCCCGGCCCCTCCTTTCCCCCAACCCCCCGCCCTGAGCTCTTGGAACAGCGCTTCTCCTAATACCCTCAGAAGTCAGTGGCGAAGGGCCCGTTATCCCCACTTGGCAGGAGGGAGAGTACAGCCTGGTGGGGCGAAAGGACTGGCCTGGGGTCAGCTGTGTGGCATGGGCAGAATGACATACCAATGGGACGGGGGGCTTGCGGGGCCGTGGGTTTGGTTCCGGGCCTCACCTCGGGACTTCATTCCGATGAAGCGGTTCTCCACGATGTCGATGCGGCCCACGCCGTGCTTGCCCCTGCGGGAAGAATGGGTCAGTTGTCACCCTCCCAGCTGGGCTCCCAGCTGCAGGCTGCCACGGTGTGAGCCACACACAGGGCTTAGGCTCCACCTCAGAATCCAAGACGCATGTCCTCTGAGTGCCCAATGTATAGGTGGGGAAACTGAGGCCCAGCGAGAGCAGGGATTGCCCAGGTCACTAAGTGAGTTCAGTTGACTCCTTCTCTTACCTCTGTCCTGGGGCCCTGCCTAGCACTAGTGCCGACCACTGCTCACCTGTCTGTCTATCCTGGCCTCAGTCCAGCCGAGCGCCTGGGAGCCCCAGCTTGATGGTCCCCAGGAGACAGTAGGTCCCCCGGGGCTGTTGTCTTCCAAGGCTGAGAGATTTCAATGAGGACCATGGGAACTCTCCTGCCAAACCAGTCCCCTGGTCTGGGCGACTCTATACCCAAGGGGCTAGGACACATCTCGTCCCCCCTGCCCCTAAATCACAGCTGTGACCAGTAGCCAAAATGGCCCAGGCCAGTGCTTGCCCCAAACGGCGGCCCCCAGGAGGCCAGGCAGGGCTGCAGACACTCACGCGACTTCATTCAGGTACACGAAGAGCTCCAAGGAGGTCCGGTGGGTGGTGCCATCCTTGACGTTGGTCACCTTCACGGGGACCCCTAGGGCGGGAGGAGAGGGCAGTGGGCGTCGGGGCCAGGCTCAGTGGAGGAGACTGCGCCCGCCACCCCGCCCTCGCCCGCCACCCGCAACGCCTTAAATGGATGTGACAGATATGGACCCCAAGTGACTCCGTCAAAAGCCCCGTGCAGGTTGAGGCCTGCTGGGGGGAGAGAAGGGGCGAGAAAGCCCCCCAGAATGAAAGGGAAAATGCAATAAAAACGCTCTCCCCCACCCTCCCATTCTCTTGGCCCCTTTTGCATTTAGGGGCTGTGAAATTGGAACCAGGCCCTGAACTAATTGAATTTCACGCTCCACCATTGTCTTACGCCGGGAGCACCTTCTGTCCCACCAGTTACCCGGGGCCGCCCTGCCGAGGTGCGGCTGAGCTCTCGCACGCACACACCCCCCCACACACACACAGCCCCCGCCACGTCTGTCAGGCGGACCCCGCGCCCCGACCCTGTACCCCAGATCCGCACGCAGCCATCTGATTGATGGGGTGACACGGTGCCCGCTTGGCGGCCGCCCTGAGTCCTGGAGTTGGGTCTGGGGTGGCAGGAGGGCAGGAGGGAGGCGTCTGAGCTTGGCGAGGGACGGGCCCTGTCGAGGGGGGTGGCGGGGTTGGGGGGCAGTGGGTGGGTCAGGGCCGACTGTGAATAGCAAGGGGCACTTTCTCGAGCGGTGTGAAATGAGCAATAAATGTAGCAGGAGCTAACAAGAGAGCTGAAACAGTGACAAAGAAAAGCTGTTCAAAGTTGGCGGCTAATCCCCCACCCATCTGCCCGGCTCATTACCATGGGCTGAGCCACCGGGTGCCAATCAGGCCTCAATAGCGGCTTTCGAGTCTTTATTAGCGAGGCGCCGCCTGGAGGGGCTGCGCTCAAGGCGCTGTCAGCTTCGCCATTCTTAACCCCCATTTCCAGGGGTTTTATAACTTGGTTGTAAATTGCTATTAAATGTAAGTCTGCCCAATAATGAACCTTAAGCCCCTCTCGCCACCCCCCGCCTCCCCCCGCTCCCTTTCTCGCCCCCGTCCTATTATGGGCCTTCGCTGGGGCCTTGGATGGGGCCTGCCTGGGAGAAGAGGTGACATTGTTGGTGCTGCTGCCGGAGAAAGCCTCTTAGCCTTTAAAATAGTTAATAATTAGATTAAAACTTCAAATAAATTAACTAGAGAGTGAATGGGACTAGTCAGGGGAGGGTTCCTCCCGTCTTTTTTTGCCTTCCAGACAGTCCCCAAATCATTACAATGGGTCATGTTTCTTCTCCAGCTCAGCCCGTGGGGCTGCCCGGCTCCTCGAGCCCTGTGCCCAGGACCCTCCGCCGCCTGAGGCCCGCCTGCCACCCTCACCGCCCTCACGGGCTCCTGCGGGCTCCGTGCCTGCAGACCAGGCCTGGGGCACCAGCTGCCTTCAGGGACCTCACGGAGGCCTCGTTGGCCCCAGAGTGACCGCACGCCATGCTGGGCACCTGTGAGCATCACTTCTGTGGCCTGTTTTTAGGCAAGGGCTCCTTGAGGCCCAGAGGGGTGAAGTTGGTTGTCAAGGTCACACCAGCAAGAGGGAGAGTGGAGTCTGAACCTTTGCTTCCCCCCACCGGCCTGGCGCCCCCCCGCCCTGATCCTCCGAGGTGCCCTGGGGAAAGGCCAAGCCTCAGAGCCAAGCCGGCCTGTCCTCGGGGCCACTCTCCCTCCACTCCCTGCCTGGGCTCGGGATGCCCTCCTGCCTCCTCTCAGTTCCTCCTGCCCCTACCCAATAACACCTCCTCCAGGAAGCCTCCCTGATCCCTGCAGCCTCTGGAAAAGGTCCTCTCCTTGGACCCGCTGAGCTTTCACTCTGAGCCTGATCAATGCCTCGACTCCTTCCTCCAGGCAAGAAATGTCCATCAGCTGAGGTCAGGCACCTGGGCACAAAGCCCAGGCCAGCAAACACTTCTTGTTGATAGCAGCAGGGATGGGGGAGATCAGGACACCCCTCCACTGCTGAGTGGGGCAAGAGGCCACAGTTTTGAACCCAGGGTCGGGGGATGAGGCTCCAAGCAGCTAACTTAGGACCAGCTGAGGCTGTTGATGTGGGGTCAGAGCGGACCTGCGGTCAGCTCTCCAAGACTTGTCACTAGCTGAGGTCCTTCGGTAGCAGAGCTTCCCATGTAGACTGCACTCTGCACCGGGGAAGCAGCAGGCACCCTATCTCCTGTTTTCGGACAGTGAAACCAAGGGCCAGGACAGCTGAGTGGCACTCAGGGACTGGATGCTCTCTCTGCAGACCTGGGGCCGTGACCTGGTGTGAGGGGCGGCTGGGGGTCTTTTCCTCCCAAGCCGGGAAGCTTCCCTGGCTCAGCACCCAGGGAAGGGGGCTGTGGGGAACCCTGGAAGCCACTGCCTCAACTCTGGGCGCAGAGGGCCCAGGGTTCCAGGCAGGCAGGAAAGGAGCCAGGCACGTACCTTTTTTGAACTCAATCTCAAGGATGTCAGGGCTGTTGGGTGCTGTGGCCGGGTCCTGGGTCTTTGTGTAGAGACCTGGAGGGGCCTGGTTCTGACAAAAGATGGAGAGAGGCTGGAGGATGCCTGCCAGAGCCAAGCCCGCTGGACACCCCGTGCCACCCCCTGCAGGGACCTGCACCCCTCTCCTCTCTCCAGCACCAGGCGCCGCTGGCACCTCCGCACCAGCTGGTGCGGTCCAGCCGTCCCCAGCCCCCAGCCCCAGCCGCCCTGCTTGCCAGGGGCCTGGGAAACAAAGGGCTCAAGAAATCAGACAATTTTTCCCCTCAACTTGATCTCATCTTTTTCTTCGACGCCCCCACAGCTGGAGGCAGAATAGCAGGAGAGGAACAAGTCAGACAGGAAAAAGTGCGACTTTGGAGGAGCGAGGCGGCGTTCTGAGGGCTTCCCGGGAGCGGGCACGCACGCTCTCGCCGGCACCGGGAATTGGGGTTTATTCTGCACTGACCGCAAAGCTAATGACTGCACATGACCCCAGCAGGTGCTCCAGCGAGTCGAGCCGTCCCCAGGGTCCCCGAGGTTAATACTCACAGGGAGAAAAGAGAAGAGCAAGCAAAACCCATCTGAAAACACATCAACCTTTATGTATATTTCTCCCTGGGCGTGTTGACGCGGCGGTGGAGGGGCTGCTCGCTGCCTGCAACTCTCAACATCCCCTCCTGCCTTTGGAGGCCCCAGCTCTCCCAGGCTGTGGCCTGGACACTTGCCACTGTGGGGATGGGGCCCCTGGGGCCTGGTGGCTCAAGTCTCCCCGTGGGCATCCTGTGCCCAGCTGTTCTGGTCCACCTGCCGACCGTCCCTTAAATCTTTGCTTTCAAAACCTTGCAAACATTCACATGTCACTTTCCATCTGCAGTTTCTTTTGTGTCCTCAGCAGCCCTGTTTGGTAAGAAGGTCAAGCACTGTTACCCCATCTACAGATGAAGAAATCGAGGCTGAGCGGGAAACACTGCAGCTGCAGCTGTGAGTTCTGTGTGGGACACGTCAGAGACGGGGCCCCACGAGGCCCTCGTGAAACCCGTGTTGGGTTTTAGAGAGGTAGGAAGTACCCCCACGCCAGGATCAGGACCTAAGGCTGTGGGGCCTCGGGCAAGCTACTTTACCTCCTTGAGTCTCAGTTTTCCCATCTGTAAAATGGGGGAAATGACACCTGCCCTTGACTGTCTTACAACTTAAGTGTAGAGACAGGTTTGTTTTTTTTTTTTTTAATTGGACATGAAAACACACAAGAAGATGCCAGGGAAGGCCTAGCACAAACTGTTCCGTGCTCTGTGGGTAGAGAGAACGGCTGGAAAAGACCTCAGGTGATACCCTGAGCAGGGCCTCTCTTGGAAAAACGCCCCTGCAGGAGAAGCCTTCCCTCCCTGCTTGGGCCGAGAAAAGTGCCTTGGATCACTCTCCTGCCGTCACTTTGCCATCCCACTTTCCTGAGATTCTCCTGGTTTTAGCACTGAAAATCCCTTGTCCCTTGTCCCCTTAGTCCTGGGCAAACTGATGGTTGATCTTTCTAGCTCCACTTCTGAGCTCAGACGGGGCCTGTGATAGCCTCGCCCATCCACCTGCAAAGTGCTGTGTGACGGGGCCAGTGGCATCCCTTTGTCGGTTTCCATTTGTGGGGTGGGAACAAGAACCCAGAACTAATCTTTTTTTCTTTTTTTTTCAGAGACAGGGTCTTGCTCTGCTGCCCAGGCTAAAGTATAGTGGCACGATCATAGTTCACTATAACCTTGAACTCCTGGACTCAAGAGATCCTCTCACCTCAGCCTCCTGAGTAGCTGGGACTCCAGGCGTGCACCACCACACCTGGCTAATTTTTAAATTTTTTTGTAGAGATGGGGTCTCGCTATGCTGCCCAGGCTGGTCTCAGACTCCTAGGCTCAAGCAGTCCTTCTGCCTCAGCTTCCTGAGTCGCCGGGATTACAGGCAGGAGCCAGAGCCACTGCTCCTGGCAGAACTGATCTTAAAGACAGACCCGAGGAGCTAGGAGGAGTCCTTAACAACCATAGCCTGATGCCTCCAGGGACCAGAGTGGAAGCTGAGGCTGAGAAGTGGCTTGTTCAAACTGCATTTGGGAAGCCAGCCCAGGGGACTGCTGTCTCCCCAAGCCTATGCTGTGTCTCAGCCGCCATAGTACGCTGGGCTGAGAAACAGTGTGAGGTCGCTGGCCGGGAGAGAGCCAGCATCACCCATGGGGCAGGCCGACCGCTGCATCCCCTGGGCACAGACAGGCCCAAAGGCCCATCCTCAGCCAAAAGGTAAAATGAACGGGGCTGGACCCCTGGGTGACCAGCACGACCCACAGCCCCGTCCCCACTGCTGGGAACACCCCCAACCCCAGGATAGTGATTAACTCCCCACCTCCTCCCCACTTCCACCGGCCCTGGGCCTGTCAGTGTTTGTCACTTTCTCTCCGCCACACTCACAGACGGAGCCCCAAACAGAAGTGGAGGATGACAACGTTTGCAGGAGGACATGGACGCGAGCCCCTGCGAGCCCCTGCACTCTGCGGCGGAAGTCAGCAGCTGTCGGGCGGGCACCTGACAGTGCGGATTACATAAAATAACTAAATAGAAATAAAATGACATTTGCTTTGCATCCCGAGGTGGCCGGGCGCCTGTCTTCTTTTTACTCTCCCTCCTAAAAGCCCAGTTCAAATGACAAATAGTTTGTTGCCGAGTATCAATGCCATCTATTTATCCATCCCAGCGGGAGGCCTCACTTCCAATGTCATCTTGGGGGGGAGGGAAGAGAGGGAAGAAAAAGGGAGAGAGAGAGGGAGGTGGGGGAGGGGGAGAGGGCAAAAGAAAGCATGAAACAGGCCCGAGAAGGAGAGACTGGGAGCAAATGGCCCATGAACTAAGCCATGATGTAGAGGCATGATCAATGCTGCACATGGTTTATTCATCCATCAGGTATGGCGGGCCGGCGGTGAATGAACGCTTTCACTGTGGGCCGTATGAAGTTAAAGCAAGTAAATTTCTATCTTTCTTCGCATTAGCTGCCTCATTGCCCTTCAATCAGCCCTCATGGAGGCAGAAAATGGCTCAGCCATCTGCCTGCAAACCCTCCCTTCCTCAGGTCTCTGGCTTTTTCTTGGAGCGGGGGAGGGGCCCGGCTTCCCGAGGCTCCGTCTCCCCGAGCTCCTCCAGAGGGGCGCCAGGCACCCGAGATCCAGAGAGGCAAGGGCCGGTCCTGGTGTCTAGTGCCCCCCGCAAAGTCCTGGGGGAGACCTCGCGGCTGGTGCAGACCCCCTGCCCAAGTGGCAGGACCCTGGGTGCCTGGGCCAGGCCCCAGGCCTCTCGGCAGGAATGATGTTCCCCTCAGCTCCAGCCCAGCCCAGCCCAGCACAGCCTGTCCTGCTTGACGAGAAGGGTCCCTGAGCAGGAGAGGACCTTGGCCCCTTCCTCTCCAAAGCTGGCCTGGGGAGGGAGGGCAGGACCTCCATCTCCATGACTGAGCCCTTACCCTGTGCCCAAGGGCTTTAGATGTCCCAAGAGGGACAGACTGTCGTTTCCCACTTTATACAAGAGGAATCAGAGGCTCAGAGAGGTTGGGTAACTTGCCAAAGGCTGCACAGCAATAAGTAGAGCTGGGATTTAGACTCAGATTTCCTATCTCTGGGACTCGAATATTGGGTGGGTGGCAGGATCCCTAACAAAGAGGCTCGTAGCACTTACCCATCCTTCACCACCCTTGTCAGGTCAGGGGCTGAGTGCAGAACCCGCCCGCAGCAGCACAGTCACCCGCACCAAGCCTGAGGCCCTGCGGGCACTGTCCAAGGGTGATCTCCCCTCTGGCCTCAGCTCTGCTTCCCAATCTTGAGGTGTTCTATTCTCGGGGGCCTCCTCTCCGGTAGGCTGCCTGGAGAGGGCTGGGGCTGGATCCCTGGCATGCTTGGGGCCTGGGAGGGCGCCTGCCTGGTGGCCGCGGGGCAGGCTCAGCCTCCTCTGCCCGCCTTGGTGGTGACTGACTTGCTAATTGGGGGTGGCTGGCCTGAGTGTCATGGGGTCAGCGGAGCATGAACTGGAAAAACCTGTGGCCAGCAGGCAGCAGCCCCGCAGGGCCATCAGCCCCCAGGGGGCAAGGGTGCCGCTCTCCTGAGTGAGGAGCTTGGACCCAGTGGGTGAGTGGGCAGGTGGGGGCCGTGGGCAGTGGAGGGACCATGGAGGGCCCCCAGCCCAGCTTCCCGGCTAAGCAGCTGGCGCCGTGGGGCAAGTCCCTGCTCTGGCCTCGGCTTCCTCACACACAGAGCAAGACGCTCACGGCCGGCGTCCAAGGAAGTTGACCAGGAAAACACCACCCCTGTGCCTGGCCTCGGGAATGGCGGCTGGCAGGTGCTACACTGTGGCTAACACCGTCCGAGGGGCAGAGCACAGAGCGCACGCCAGAGACGCCTGGGCCCTGGGGAGCCACCCCGGCACCCTGGGCCAGGCTCTGGGGCTCCTCAATCTCATGCAAACCCTGGGCAGCCGCCCCTCCAGCTGGCCCTCTTGGATCCCCAGACCCAGCTGCCGAGTGCACTGCCCCCCAAACAAGCACACTTTTCCCTAAAGTCAGCCAACAGCCCACCCCCCTCCAAACCAGCCGCCCGGGTGTGGGGCTGGGCCAGGGAATGAGACACAGTCCCTCAGGGACAAAGAGATTTTTCTCTTCCCATGATGGATTTGGGCCTCCCACCCCATCTCCCACGGCAGGCAGGGGTGGACACAAAGAAACCCCCTTCCCGGAGAGAAACCCTAAACTTCAAACAGGGCTGAGGGCCCAGCAGGGCCAGCCTGCGAGGCTGGGGACATGGGCTCGGGGTGGCTGGCAGCGGGCGTGGAACCCAGGCCCAGACACCTGGGTCCTGAGGCTCTGATGTGCGCCCCCTGCGAATGGGGGGCAGCGCAGCCTGAGAGCGGGTGGGCACAGGCTGGGCCCTCCCAGAGCGTCTCATCTGCTAATTACGTCCTTATTGTCTCACGGTCACACCCCCTCTGTGCCGCCCTGAAATGTTTCCCTCCCCTGTCCATCCCAGCGGCAGTTACCACGGAGGGGGTCTGAAAGCAGCGTGGAGGGGGCGGGGGCGAGGGCCCGGGGATACAGGCAGGGCTCGGCCTCGGCCCCACACCCGGCCCCCCGTGAAATTTCAAATTAGGCTACAAATACATCAGACAGCATCGGCACAGACGCCGGCGCGGAGGAAACGGGGGATTACCTTGGGGTTCTCCAGGATTCCAGCCTCGTAGCTGTGGAGGGGAGAGGGGAGACGGGGGTCATTTGGGGGAGACATGGTATACCCCACCCCCAACACACACACCCCATTGTGCTGACAAGTCTGGTCTGCCTTTTTCTCTCTGCCAAAGCAACTGTTGCCAACCCTGCCTGGAACATTCTGGGCCACCACAGTTGGCTGCGGGAGCTGCAGGTGGCAGGGAAGAGCCAGGACCTTCCCTCAGTCTTCTGGGGCACCCCCAGGGTGCCACATGGGGGGCTCTGCTCTCAGGCAGTTTCCCACATGCTGTTCCCTCGGCCTTAAACACTCTTCCCTGTGCCCTGTCTGGGCTTCTTCTTCATCCTTGAGCTCTGATCTGAGGACATCCTTGAAGTTTTAACTTCAAATGCCACCTCCTCCAAGAAGCCCCCCCACCATGCCTGGGATGAGGCCACGTCCCCATGATCTATGCCCCACAGTGATGAGGGCAGTGCATGAGCTGGGTGGCTTGATGTCTGTCCTCCCAAGGCCTCTCGGCTGCACGAGGGCAGGCACCACGGCTGTAGGGTCACCACCACGGAGCAGGTGTGCACTCACCAGCGCCACCGTGCTAAAGGGGTGGAGGGCGGGGCACCTCACCTGATGTGCATGAGGTTCTCGTCCATGCTCCACGGGTTCTTGGGCGTGACTGGGATGGGGATTCCGTGTTGCTGCGGGTAAGAGACGAAACAGTGCAGGCGTGAGGCAGCTGGAGCGTGAGGTCAGGCCCAGCTTGTTTCCCTCAGGTGGCAGACAGCCCAAGCTCTGGCCCTATTCAGGCAAGACCCTGGGCCACCTCCTGGTCTCCTTCCCCTCCCTGGGGCTGCTGGGGGAGAGCGAGGGCCCCATTCCTGGACGTGCCCACGAAGAAACTCTAAGCCCGTGCGTCTGAGGCGCTGTGGAGTGGACGCTGGCTCTGGGGGTCCTTGCAGAAGGTTCTGAGTCTACACGCCAAGGGCCTGCAGCACTGACTGCATGCCAGGCACCGTGCCAAGGTCCCCCAGCACCAGCTCACCGACCCTCCACCACAACCTGTGAGCTGGGAGCTAGAGTGGACCCCACTCCCACATGGATCCAGGACGTGAACCAAGCCATCTGCCACCAGATGCCATGCTGTGCTTAACGTGGACCCAAGGAAAGGGGGGACCCAGGAGAGCTTCTTGGTCATGGCACTTGTTTACATGGGGCCCGGCACCTGTGGGGGCCCCACGTCCGGGCCAGTGCAATAGCCACACGTGTCACTCCGCAGACACATGGAGGAGGGAAGACGGCACCCCCCCCCCCCGTCTCCAGCGGCCCGGCTCTGACTATGTCTTGCTTCCCAAAGGGTCCAGTCCATCGTCGCAGGAGAAAACTCGTCCCCCCCAAGACCCAGGGCTACAGGCCCCCACTTTGAAGGCCACCCGAGCTCTCGGGGAAGCCAAGGCTGGTTGCCTTGGCGACCCGAGCTGCCCTGGCCCAGCCCTGACTGAAATCCCCCTGCTGCGTAGCGGGCACCTCGCCCCAGGGGCTCCCAGTGGGAACCGCAGCCTCCGCCGCCAGTCACCCCTGGCCTCTGTCTGCCCAGCTCTGGCCTCACTCTCACGACTGTGAGAGACCGTGAGATTCTGGACGCCTCCTCCAGGAAGCTGCTGTTTCCTTCGTCACCCCTTTAAAATTACCATGAAGCTAAAACCCTCTGGAGTTTTGAATTTTTTTTTTTTTTAAGCCAGGAGACTCCCTCTACCCTAGAATTTGTGGATTCTTCATTTTAAATTCTACGAGCAAATGAGAACACCCCATTCAAGGCTGCACAATGCTGGGGGGACGCTTATCCCCCCAAAGCTGCCCAGAGTTAAATCTACTCACTGGCCTTGCACACTCGCCAGGCAGGTCTGCCAGGCGTGGGGACCAGGACAGAGACACCCCGGCGGCCCGTGGGGCGCTTTCCTCCCTTCTCAGCTCTCCGGCTGGGGCTGAGACCAGCAGCCGGCCGGGTCCCAGGAGCCTTTGTGTCTTGGGTGGTGTGGAAACACCCCCACCTCCTCTCTTTTCCAGCGGGCCCCCGTCAAGGAGTGAGGCGAGGAAGGAAAGAAGGACGGAAGAGCCAACAACAGGGACCACCCCAAGACCAAGGAAGTTTGTTTCCCAGCCTCTCTGTGTCCCGAGGTCCCCTCCAACTCGCACTGCAACACAAGACCCCCTCAGCGCACACGCAGGAGACTGCCCTGCTTCCAGCCCCACCTTGCACTCTGGCTTTTAAAGCAGATTAATTATGGTGACAAGGATAAGGATCGGGTGGTTCCTGGTGTTTTCCCTGGAGCGTGGATTTGCGGGGAGGCGGGCGGTGAGCAAATGCGTGTTTTTGTGAGTCTCACGGAGCACCTTCAGCCTCGGCTACTGACGGGTCTTGAAAGCTGAGGTTTTCAAAGCCCCATTGATTTTTGTCTCATCTGTCTCTGATCCTGGCTGGCTCTGAATTTTGGACAAAGCCTCGCTGCTGCTCAGTTATTCTGGTCATTCCCTGGGCGCGGAAACACTGCCCCTGCCTCCCTTCTGACATGCGCTCACGTTTGCACCGCTCGACTCTGACACCGGCTCCGGGAACGCGCGAGTGGCCGAGGGGGCCGCGTTCACCCTGCCCGGGCACAGCTGTCCTGTTCTAAAGGGTATTTGGGATAGAAGCTACGTGCCTTATCCGCGAAAGCTGGGGAGGAGGGACACAGCTTCCTGAAACTCATCTTCACTGGGAAAACCAGGAGCCGCTTTTGTCTGGGGGCTTACAGGGAACGGGGGGCACCGTGTGGGTCAGCCCTGCCCTCTCCCTAAGTGCGACTCGAGGCCTGACGGCGGCGCTGCGTGGGGGTCCCAATTCATTATTCTTAAAGATGAAACATGCTTCATGTTCTGTGTCATCGGGAGGCGAGGGGAAAACCGTCACCGACCCCGCTCCCTTAATAGCTCCGCTATTTGACAATTTGTTTGGCAACATATGGGCTTGCTCCTGTAAACTCCCCTCTTAATAATAAAACAACAGATGGTGAAGGTCTTTCCTCCCAGCACTCCAGGTCTTAATGGGAGGCTGGCGGCGGGGCAGGGCCGCGTCCCCGCCGTGTCCCCTGCCACACGGCACCTTGGCGGCAGCGAGAGCTCACAGCCACCCCTGGCGACTGCTATTTAAAAACCTGAGCAATTTTCTGGTATGTGCGCTGAGTTGCTTTCCCATCTGATTGATTGAGGCTGTTTGTCAAGGGCTGCCATTGAGTCGCTAAAAAGAAAGGTGCCCTGGGGAGCGGCTAAGGATCTTGATGCAAAACTTCTAATATGTTTTATCGCAACTTGTACTTCAAAAAGGGCAGGCGCCACAGAAGGCTTTGTCTGCCCCTGCCCCCGTCGAGCCAACCTGTTCCCAGGGAAGCGCTAGGGACAATTAGCACCAGGTAACGGGGAGAACAGCCCTGGATCACACCCCCGCCATCCCGAGTGACACACACCAAGTGATGCACACAGCAGAGGTGGCAAGCAGGGCTCTGGTCTCCCCGGGAACAGGAGG
The DNA here is from genome assembly GCA_004363605.1 of Indri indri. Taxonomy (NCBI): domain Eukaryota; kingdom Metazoa; phylum Chordata; class Mammalia; order Primates; family Indriidae; genus Indri; species Indri indri. The sequence goes on from RJWJ010025143.1 coordinate 22,541, forward strand.
GTGAGCCCAGTGTCTTCCAGCTCGATGGACTGGGGACTTGCTTCAGAGATGTCCTGCCAGGCAAGGGGCTGGCGGAGGCCACACCTCTTCAGGGCCAGCCCAGGGGCCAGATGCCACCTGGGAGGGTCAGCCGGGGCAGAGGTTCAATCCCCCATCACATGGGGACCAGTGCTGGCTTGTGCCACTGGCCCAGACAGCCCCGAGCAGGACTACGCCCAGGAGGGCGAAGGCGGGACAAAGGGCGGTGGCACAGACTGAGCCGTACCTTTGCATATTCCATCAGATCGCCGCGGCCCTTGAACCGGTTGTAGAACTCAGGCATCCTCCAGGGAGCGATGACCTGGACACAGGGCGAGGCGTGAGGACGGGGAGGGCTGAGCTGCTGGCCTCTCTGGGAAGAGGCCCCAGCTCTGATGGCCACCCAAGGGGTTTCATGCATGTCCCGGGGAGGATGTGGTCCATGGTGGGGGGGCAGGGAGACCCCTTAAGTAGGAGAAGGACATAAGCTGCCACACTGGGGGTGGCTTTGAAGAGGCTCCAGCTCCGCGGCAGAATGGCTGTGGGTCCTTGGGGGTTCCCTGCCCCTCTGGGCCTCAGTCTCCCCAACTGAGACCTGAGGGGTTGAGCTAGACGGGTCTCATGGTCTTTGCTAGCACCCTTGGTCAGAGGGCCTCTGCTGGGGACCAAAAGGGTTCCATGTCGGGGGCCCAGAGATGCTGGGCAGGGCAGGGGGAGGAGTTCAAGCCTGGCAGAGGGGGCCGAGCTCACTCCCCCGAGGCCTGCACCAAGGAGGCACTTGGTAGACGCTAGGGGACGAATGGGTGGGTGAGGGAGGGAACGAAGGCATCCGCTCATTCATGGACGGACACGGGCCAGGTCCACGGTCAGGCAGGAGGGGTAGGGGCGGCAGCAGCAGGCCAGGCAGTACCTAGGGGCCAGGCACAGGTGGCCAGGGTGGGAGCTGAGTGGCCCTGACCGGGGGTGGGAGGGCCCCAGGCAGCCCAGAAATCAGTGACCATGTCCCAGAGCTGTTAATACGGCTGCACCCAGGGAACACCAAGGACACTGGCCGAGGGGCAGCAACACCCTCCGTCCAGTGCCCTGGCCCCCCCAGGCACCTGGACAGCACCTCCAGGAAGAACGAAGGCCAGGGAGAGGGTGGCGCCCCCAGCAGACTGGCCACGCAATGGGCACCCCCACCACGGACAGCGCTCAGTAGCCCCTGGCTCCATCCTGGGGAACCTCCCCGCACCCCTGTGCAGCAACGTCCTACCTTAATCTGGGGGGCCAGCGAGTAGCAGGAGAGCTCAAACCGGACCTGGTCGTTCCCCTGAAACACGAACAGAGGGCATGAGAAGTCACAGAGCGGGGGTCTGGGATCCGGGGAGGGCATAGGGACAGGGGCAGCGGGGCACTTGGCAGTGTAGGGTGTGCTCGTGGGTCCTCGTGTAGGTGACGGTTCAGCCCGCAGCACGTGGCTGCAGGCCTGGCCAAGCCCTGGGGGGCCGGGGCCTTCGCAGCCGCCCTGAGCTGCCCACACGAGCCTCTCCCCAAAGGTCCCCACCTGCCTAGACGAGCTCACTCTGGGGCTTGGGCACCCTGGCGCCTTCATCCCCCACACCCACAGAACCGGGAGTCCTGTC
>RJWJ010025144.1:0-24154 GCA_004363605.1 Indri indri
AATATGAAAATAGATAGTTTTGATGCAAATCCACAATATGTTTATGGGATTAAGTTATCAAGTGTTGAATATTATAGTTTCAGGACCATTTCCCTCAAGAAGAAAATGCCAATGGGCATGTAAATATGTGTTCTTTTTAACATGGAAACAATTTTTACTTCAGGATTATTATTAATAAAAGAAAAACCGTGGTTACTGAATTTTTTTTCCAATAGAAATAAGACATTTCCATATAATTCTTGTCAGGTGTTTGATGTCAGAAGCTTATCCTTGACAACTGGGCTTGAAAACAGCAGAAAAAAATATTTGAGTCAAACATTAATACATTACCTTTTTCTTTTCTTTTTTTTAAATTTCAGAGTATTATGGGGGTACAAACATTTAGATTATGTATATTGCCTTTGCCCCGCCCGAGTCCAAGCTACAAGTGGGTCCGTCCCCCAGACAGTGCACACCACAGCACAATTCATAATTGCAAAGATGTGGATACCTTTTTTCTTTTTTAAGGCACATAGAGATTATTAATTTTAGATTTCTCCCAGGCTGTGGTTTTTTTTTAACACATCTATTTATTTTCTGTTTTCATAAAGATTAAGGTTACTCCTATTATACACAATTGTATAGCCATCGGTAATTTGTCTTTTTATAAAGCATAACCAATTCATTATCACATACATTTGCAAAGTATGTATACTTTTGGTTGTTGTAAATAATACTAAAGTCTTAATTGGGATATAAAATCATTAACACATATTTGTGGTTTTATATCTTAAACAATATTTATAGTTTGATTTTTATTATTCAGGAAGAAAGTGAGGTGGTATTTTCTCCAATAGGGGATGTGATACTAGGGAAGCTAAGATAAAGAAAATCTTTCTTTTAGGTACAGAGGGAAAAAATCGACAAAAAAGCCTTACATTGCTTTGCTTTACATCCAGCTTACATCTTCAAGGGGGAAAAAAAAATCTCATTATCCACTCCATATTCATTTAAGTTTTAAGTGCTTAGAAGACTTGTCATAACCTAGACTCAAGCTCTGAAATGGCGAATCTTGACACATCTCAATTTTAGCAGCTCATCTTGGCACTGCTAGAACTGTGAGCACTCACGGGGACAGGGGCTTTATATTCTGTCTTGTCCTAATTCTTTCACATTTTTCACCCATCACTCCTAACTTTGTGATGCTGTTAGCTTTCACACCTCCCTTTATTTTAACCTGGATTAGTCTAAAAGTTTCCTATTTGGTAAGAAGCACCAGATGAACTATTGAGCATGATGTATGAGCATTAACACATTTAATCACAGTGGGCAAGTGAAGAGTACTTTAGCTTATTCAGATGAGCCTGGAGAACCAGATTTCTGGGGCGGGGGGTGGTCATAAAGCATTATATTTACCTTAATTTTGTGTTTTCTCTATACTGCCTTTTGCCACACCACGCTGACTTCTCATACAGCAGAAATTCTTCAGTTTTTTTTGTTTTTCATTTATTCTGTTTGACTTTAGAAGTTTGGGCTAAGAGAGCAAGGACTGAGGATTTTGTTTTATTCATCAGTATCTGAAAAGAGGCAGGTTAAAATGTGCTACTTTAAAAGCATATATGTCATACCTATCACTCTTTTACTTGCAAAAGTACATTATTTATGATAACATTTAGATATTAACTTTCCTCATTTGAGGAAGTAGTATCTGTCTTTCCTTTCAGAATGTGCTTTTTCATAAGTTACTTAAAAATTGAATGAGGTCATTTATTAATACTCAAGGCTAATAAGGCATCATCCTTCAGCTTTCAGAAGAGGAACATAAATAGAAACAATTTTAATGGGGAAAAAACTGCCTGGTTTTAAAAACTCTCATTTTATACTTTCTAATGTCAAGTTCTCTCTTAAGGAAAAGAAAGGAAGTTCAATAAGACAGGCCCTCCAGAGTGAATCCCAATTTATCTCTATTGCAGGCCTGTGGCCACCTAGCTGCTATTACACCAATGTCCAATATTTATGGAAAAAAGATTGAAGAGCTGATTTTTTGAGTATCATGTAATAAATTCATTGAGAATTTTAAATTACTACAATATTACATTTTAGTAATAAATGGAAAATTTCTTATATTCTCTGTGATGTCCAACTTAGAGTCACAAGATAGATGTTCAGATTTTGACTGCTACTTGGATAATATGTCCAAAAAGGGCAGAATTATGAGTTGTGGTATTTATGGAGATGCTAGGATGTAAAACGAAGCAATAAAATTGTGGCTTTTTAAGACAAATAGCGATTTGGTGGTAGTGGTGATTCTTTTTCATGTACTAGGCTCTATATACTCATTCATTTGGTCTGCGTTTTCACAACAGCCTTGAGATTTTGGGAAAGACGTACCACTCCTGTGTAGACTAGTTTTATAATAGGATGGGGATTGAGGCTGAAGTCATATTAATGTGTTTCACATAAAAGCACTGCATGGAAGTTGAACCTGTCTTCTGCTGCTTGTTTTAATTGCCTTATCTCAAAGTTAGAGAATAATTAAGGATGAACAACAAAGCCCCTGTCCTCATAAAACATACTTGTTTCAAAATGTAAAACTATAAAACTAATTTCACTCCTTATAATGAGAAGTTTATCTGTGGTATTGGTGGTAGTAACTGGAATAGTGTGTAGCCCCATCTCTCGTTAACTACGATACTTTAGTAATTTATAAGAAAATAACTGTCACAGCACCATGAAAATTTGAGGTGCATATTATCAATGTTTTACATCCTCTGCCTCCAAGAGACAGACCATATTATTAATAGGAGCCAAATCATAATTAGAAGGCTGATGGTCAAGAAGGAATTAGAATGGTAACAGTGAGATAAAAATGATGTCTGATAGCATCAGATTTAGGGTAATTGATGTACTTGCTCTTGTGGGTGGGTATTCCTGCCAGTGTGAGGGGAGCGTGTGCAGATGGCAGTCTTCTTCCTGCTCCCCCTTTTATGCTCCTCCACATGAGGGTTGATTTTGCCAATGTAGCTAAAATACTTGAAGTTAGAGGCTCCCCTGAGTCCAGTTCTCTTCCCAAGATTACATTAATAGACATGAGATGTGGGTAGAGGGGGCAACAAATGCCTTTTATAGTTATGTTTATAACCAGGGAATCATAGAATTATTCTATGCCTTTCAGGTCATATTCTCCTTACAGTTTTCTACCATATAAAACTTTTAATTCAGCAACGAGGACACTGACCTTGTTTTAACTGTCTCCTGCACATGGTAAGAGCAGGGGTTATATAAAGCGGCATAAGAATGATTTCACCTGGACTGCTAAAATTCTCATATTCAGAGCACAACCTCCCAAAGTTTGACAAAAATAATTGAAGAACAATGGATGATATATTTAATTATCTCTCTTTCCCTCAATGAGTTTCCTTCTGTTCTAGTCTATTTCACTGTGAGGTAGAGCTACCAAATAAGACATGCTGATTAGAACTCAAGAATAAGATTCAACAGGTCTATAAATGACTATTTCAGTGTGAGTTACTAGCAATGTATTAATGAGCAGCTCTGTATTTCCCAATAAAGGTATCTTTTGAATGTCAAAGTTAGAATTTTACTCTGTTTTAAGATTCCACATTGGGCTGCGAAGTCTGTTAATTATCTTATTTTACTTGAAAATGTGTTTTAAAAGGAGGAAATACACCTTTACCTATGTTTCTAACTTGGAGAAAAGCTGCAGTTTTTTTTTTTTTAATATGTTGAATTATTTAGAATTAGGTCAGTGATGTCCTGGTTAAGTTAACTTATGCTGGGTAAAATTGACTTCCAGTGAGAAAAAGTTATGGCATTAGGTGAATAAAAAGATTTCTATACCTGAAAAACCATTATTGTGGTCTCAAATTTACAAATAAACAGTTCTTGGAAATTAAACAAACCTTTTCATGCCATGGAAAACTTTTTGAACTTCTCAACAGATAGATTTAACAAAAGTTCCTTTTTGATGACAAGGTACAGAATTAGTAGAGATTGATGATTTATGGTAACAGGTTTGTAAGTTTGTTTAGCAAGAAGTAATGCGTAGCTCTGAGCTTGTCTTCTGAACACTCTTGTACCAACAGACGCCCATTCTTTCACGGTTCTTCCTTGACGGCTAACACTGGCTTGCGGTCACTGTCTTCACCTACATGTTTATTTCTCTGTTTCTCATATTTTGAGCTGCACCAAAGGCTAAGGCTTATCATTTTCTGTTTTCAATATTCTTTACCTTTGAATATGTTTCTTAATACTTATGTACGTGTATTCAAACTTCATGTTCTGTACTAAATAATTCCTGTTTTTTACAATATGACATTAACTTTGCAGAAAACATTAATTTTCTTTCTAGAAGCAACTAATAATATTAGAGAACACAAAGCTATTAAAACTTATCAAAGCTTCATGGTAACATGTAACAGTTACCTTGAATGGTCACAAGTCAAACAAATGGAATGAAAACAAAGTTTTTCGTCCCACAGTGATTGTTACTCTTACCCTGGCTTCAATTCTTTCCTGTAAACCTGTTGTGATCCTTGTATTTTCTGTCTGCATATTTTAAAGTCTCCCTGTTTGCTTGTTCAAATTCCATAGAAGATTATTTCGTGTTCACATATCAGTTCTGGGCTGGGATTGCTTTCGTCCACACAGTCATTTAGGGACCCAAACTGTTTTAGGCTCCACTATTATTAACAAGAGTTTAAGAGGTTGCCCAGGAGTTATCTATATTTAGGACAGTTCCCCCCAAAATTTGGTTATGATGATGGTCTGTGCATGGAAGGCCTAGAAGTAGGACACATCATATATCCCATTGTCCATTACAGGTCACTACTGGGGAGTTTAGGAAAATGCCAGGATGGTATAGAAAAACCCCAAAACTGAGATGAAGTGGAAGGATGACTGGGACAAGTCCAGCTTGGCGAGTTAAATGAGTGTATTAGAGGATACTTACACAGGGCGCTCACTCCCAGGTGGCATAGGATGTCTCTGGAAGGTAAAATCTGCACAGCCTACCCATTGAGTCACCTTAAATCTCTTCCAGTGAGTGACACAGAGCTCTTTTATGGCATCATCGCACGTTCATATAAAAACAGAATAAACATATGCAGTACAGTCATCATGTGCCTTCATACAACCCATGTGATGTTAATGATACTATAATTTTCTGTCAGATGGGGATCTTAGTATTACAGTTAGCCAAGGGCTACTATAGGACAGTTAAAGCAGCTAGGGCTGGTTCAAGCCAGTCACCTAAAGGAAGTGCTGAGGCATCTCTCTTGGGCCTTGCAGCTATCTTTGGTATTTGCTTAATCGGTTTTGTAACAACTTTGAGCATTCCCAGTTAATGCAGTGTCTCTCTCTGTGTGGTGGGAAACTTATTTTTCTCTCAGGAGTCTAGGAAATGTGCATTAGCCTCCTTTGGCAGGAGGCTGTATTGATCTTCTCTAGCAAGACCACGTCTGGCACAGCAGCTGCCATTGGGGTCACTACTCGGTTGAGTTTCTGGTAGTTCACCAGCATTCTCTCGAATCTGATTTTCTTGGGGACCAGAATGGGGCATTGAATGGGGATGCGAGGGAGTCTCTAAGAGTAGCTGTGATCTCCGCTATGCCATTCTCCTCTGGATTCGGTGTTGTTTGTGAGTTAGCATCTTAATGGGGAAGGGAGAGAAGAGTGACAATTCTGGATGCTTCTGCTGGCCTTCCCTCCATTATAGCTTTTACCCCTTAGGCCAAGTAACCAATGTGGGAATTATGCCAGCTATCATGTATGCCATTCTAATTGTATGCTCAAGTGCCAGATAATCCAGAGACTGAGTGGACCTACTGTGAGCTGGACTAGGTCCTAGACCCCATGTATCACTTGCCCGCTCCCCATACCCTGACTTTGACATGGGCCATGATGATGCTTCAGGTCCCTGGGTCTTAATGTCAACTCAGACCCTTGTTCAACAGCCCTTGTTCGCATCCATGCAATGTCTGGATATCCTCCTTCCCCCAGGGGTTACCCCATGAGGCCCCTCATGGTTACCTCAGTAAACACTTGTAGGTCTCTGGGGACTAAAGAATCATCAGTTGTATACTTGAGGGGATGCTGCAGGGTTTTTCCTCCTGGGGATTCATCTTCTCTTTCAGTCTGTGGTTTCCAGTTCTGAGAACTGCCTTATGACCAGAAATTGTGCAAAAAATCATGACTTTTTGCTGGTTGATTTCTTTTGATTGTGTAAATGAATCAGTACTTCTGTTGCAATCTATTTCTGTTGTCTTTAGGAACTCTGGGTCCTAGTAACCATATCCAGAGTTTTTAGTGGTTCAGGTATGTCCTGGCTGCAACTACAGTCTTTCCACTTTTTGTGACAATTGAGCCTACTTTGCTTTGGACAGTAAATTGCCACCAGCTGGTCTCTGTTATTTTAGGGTCCTGTCATCCTCGTTGCTCTCAATGAGCCCAGTTCTGTGCAGCATTTCCTTCCAGTTGGGCCTTTTCCTACCAGCCTTAGCACCCAGAGGGCAGCTGCTGCAGAACTTCTCCTTGATGCTGGGGTCCCTTTCACCAGCTCATCCCCTCTCCTGTTTGTCCCTCAGGCCTCTCACAGCACATAGTTAACAGATGGACTTTGGCTTTAAGGAGCATGCTCAGTACTACTCTAGCATGCTCAGTTCTCTGAGCCTTTGGATCCCGTCCTTCCTTCCCCATTTGCCATTGAAGTTCTAGGAATTTAAATGTCATTCAGTATGAGCCATCACTTTTCCCAAACTTCCAAGAACCAACTGGACAGTTTTATTACCATTGTCTAACACAATCCTCTCCAGGATGGTAAATTCTCTGTCACGCCAAAGTGCTTCAATATCCATAAACTTGCCATTATCTTACTTTGGGTTTTATCCTCAGTGGACCAGTCCCCCTTACACCCATGGCTCCTGTGGTTACAAGTTGATAAGACACTGCGGCTCCATCGGGATGCAGTCCCTTTCTTCCCTGAGCAGTGCCAGCCCTTTCAAGGCTGGGTAACATGGGACCTCCACCTTTGTTACTGAACTGGTGGCCAGGAGGGAAGACGTGTAGTAAATCCGGAAGGGCCACGTGTTGCCTTGCCAGGCAGAGGTTCTAAATAGTCTCAAGAATAAGGAGAACACTAGCCATCAACGGGGAAGAGGAGCACTTTTGAAGGGCCATGGGTTTCAGGTGAATCTAATGATGCAAAGCATTTGAGTTTGTGTTCTTGTTCTCTTTTTCTGGGTCCTACGCCTTTCCCTGACCTTGATGAAGCAGACTTGGGAAGAGGGGTGTGCTGAGAATTGAACTTTCAAGGGAGCTCTGCTACTTATAATTAAGTCCTGGGCTTGATCCACAGCTATTTATACCCTCCAAGAGGTGGGATCCTTTTTAGACTTCCATGGAGGCCCACTGAATTTTATACTATTCATACACAGTAATGGAAGTTCCTTATCATGTGTGCTTCACAATGGTGCATTTTCAGTGCTGTACAGTGAGCCTTCATTCATATGGCATGTTGTGAGAACAATTGCCTTTTGACTTGATGACATTGTTCCATTGTGTGTGTGTGTGTGTGTGTGTATTTTTTTTTTTTTCCTTAGAGATGAGATCTCACTGTGTTGTCCAGGCTAGAGTGCAGTGGTGTGATCATAGCTCACTGAAGCCTTGAACTCTTGGGCTTAAGTGATCCTCCTGCCTCAGCCTCCCAAGTAGCCGGGAGTATAGGCACACGCCACACCTGGCTGTTCTTATGTTAAGCCCATTTCAGCTATTTTTTTTTTATTAGCCATGACACATAAATATTACTACCTCAATTTTGAAAATGAGGGAATTGAAACACAGAGAGATCAATTTAATAGTCTAAAGTCACACAGCCAGTAAGTGGCAGAACAGCATTTGTTCTCAAGTAGCCAGGTGCCAGAGTCTATACTGATTCTCACTACATTGTTGCTGATTCTCTTGGCACCGTTTGATGCCCACCAATTATAAAAAAAAAGCTTAAACATAACTACTAAAATTGAGTGTCAATGTTCTATTATAAAACAGTCATCTAGATGACCCTTAATATGATCATATTGTAATTAAGCTAAACAGCTAGGTGGAAAAGCAGCATTTAATTGTTTTCATAGAAAGTGAATAGATAACTTGTGGATTGAAAAACATGGCTGCAGAGTAAAGATTACTATTTTTCACACTGTATGTCTTTAAGACCCTTCACCAGGTACATCAATACATCACAGAAGTGAGTTAGCACAACTGAGATGCTAAATACCAAATATTTAAAAATAATATTACTAATTATCAGAATAAAGAGTTCCCATAATCTACTTCTTAATGGCCCCTGAAACAAAGAATTATTGACATTTCATAGGAAAAAATTCAAAAGATTTTCTTATCTTTTTTTATTTGTCTTTTTAATTTTACTTATTTTTTCTAAATAGCTGTATATATTTATATCTGTGTATTTGCACTTGCCATTGTATCGTTGGCTGGCATTATTAATATAATATGCCAAAATCACGCATATTTTGCTCATTTTAAGTATGAACAGCTATGTCATGATAGGATTAATAGTGATAAACAGTCATTAAGTTTATAATAGTGTTAAATTTGAATTTGGGGAATGAAAGAAGAGAGGTTATTAAAATGCCAGAGACATTCGATAGCAGGACCTTTAATTTTTGTAATCCCAAAGACTGTTTTCTTACAGATGACTTTGGAAATTAAGCCCTAAAAACATCCTTTGTGCACTGGTTTTTCTCAGTGCTGGCATTTAGTAATGAAAATGCAGTGCTTTTCTTGTTCAGGTCTAGAAGAAAAAAGTGCTATCAGTTATTTAGAATCTGATTTATACCTTAAGAGAATGGCTGCCACTCTCTGTGATTTCAGGGAAGTCGGGTATCAAGGAGCAATTTTCAAAGAATTGAAAGCTGGTGCAGGGTTATGAATAAACTCTGAGAGCTTTGACCTTCCCTGTCAAATGATAAGGCCATAAATATGTTGGTAATTCCACTTGTTGTGAGTACCTGTTCTTTTCCATCATTGTGGAGTTTCTAGGATACCAAAAATTGGTAACAGCAAAACTAAAATAAAAATTTTTATTGTATTAAAAAAATTAGAAAAGTGGAAAATACAAGGTAGCAAGTACAGGACACAGCCTCTGTGTGTTGCTTCTGAAATATGTCTGGAATTAGAGTATCCAATTTTGAAAATTTTATAATGTCCAAATCAAATTTAAAATAACAGTTTGGTCACATTTCACCATTTGTTTAAATAAAGACTGCATAGGTGACTTTCAGATGGGATGTGAGACAATGTATAATATTTTTAATGCCTCCCCCCACCAGTATGCCAAATTCATTATGAGATACAGCTCATTCTTGCTCTGATGTACTATTAATAGTTTTCAGTAATCACATATAGCGAGTTTGAGAATTTATAGTGGTGTTAAGCATAAAATATTCTTTTTTAATGATCATGTTATCTATCTTAATTTCATAACTGTTGGGGATCCTTTTTCTGTAATTTCATCATTACCTTTCCCGGGTTGATAGCGAAGGAAAGAATAAAGATAAGGAGAGGAAAATCAGTTCAGATAACCCCCTGAGAAGGGGAGGGAAAAGTGATATTTTTTCTTTTGAAAACAAAAAGTATAAATAAAACTTGTCATTCTTCCACTTTTTGAAAGGGAGCCATATATGGTTTTGAACAAAAGTTAAAAAAGAAAAGCTATTTTTCTATTTTATGGACACTTAAAAAGCAGAAAAGGCCCAGGGAATGAGAAGGAAAAAAGTCAGTGGGGATACAAAGATAAAACAATGCAGACAAAGGCATCTGAAAAGGGATAGCAAAAGATCGAGAGTGTGTTAGTTATCTATTGGTGTGTAACAAATTACCCCAAAACTTGGTGGCTTAAAACAACAATAAACATTTATTATCTTTCAACATTTCTTTGTGGTCCGGAGTTTAAGCTTGGCTGGGCACTTCAAGCTTAGGTTCTCATGAAGTTCATTGGCATGAGTCCTGGCATCAGTCATTGGATTCCATGTGGCCTGTTCACATAGCTGACAGGTTTGCACCAGCTGACGCTGCGGGGGGGTGGGAGGAGTTCCATTCTTGTCAATATCAGTTTCTCTAAAGGGCTGCTTGAGTGTCCTCATGACATAGTGGTGATTGGCTTCCCCCAGAGCCAATAATCTTCAAAAGCAAGCAAGGGGGCAGTGTAATTTTTTTCTTTTTCTTTTTTTTATGATCGAACCTCAGGAGTTATAGCACACCAGTGTTTCCGCAATATCCTGCTGGTCACACAGGTTAGCTCATTCAGCGTGGGAATACGAGGGCTCAGATACTGGGAGGCAAGGTTCACTGGGTGCTGTTTGGAGAGTGACTACCACAAAGAAACATGAGAGGGAGTGGTAGACATACGTGAACATAGGTACCTGTACAACCAGGAGAAAGGAAGAGTCAGGGAGTTTAGTCAAGTACAAAGTACGTGTGATGATATCATCTTCCAGTGCATTGGCATGTGAAACATAAAGACTACTGTAACATCAGATATTACTTTAAACTCAACACCTCACATCTAGTTTGTTTAATTGTGCTGTCATTATAATAATTTCTCTTATAGCACAGAAGTGAAAAGCTAAGTTGCATTAAGGCATATTGCTCTCAAAACTATTCCCATAATTTTACCTCAGAGGATCAAAAACTATATACTCCACCCCCGTAAAAAAAGAAAAAGAAATCACACACATCAAACGGTACCAGTGCTTTTACATTTCTGGTTGTGAAACGCTCTTACCTGATACGGATGAGTTAACAAATAAAACCACTATAACAATTAAGATTGTGATCTACGTACCTTGAAAGATGGATTTATTCCAGCATTTTTGACAAAACACAATAGATTTCATGGCACTTGTCAAGTTGCTTTCAGAAGACAACCTTATCCCAGCATTCTAGACACCAAAAATGAGAGGCAGGTAAATTTACTTTCCAAAATTACTTTAAAGTAATTAACTATTGGTTACCTCTGTTGTAATCCTTTTGCTTGGTAAAAATCATAGCAAGTGTTTATTGAGAATTTACTCTGTGGCAAGCTGTTCCAAGCTTTACATATCAGTCACTGAATCCCCACAACAGCCTTTGTATTCTGGTTTTACAGTTAAGGAAAACAAAATTTAGGCATAGTGGAATGGGATTCAAATCCATGTGGCATTTCTCCAGCACGCATGCTCTTGCCTACCACACTGCCTGGGATAGACTCACTCGGGGTAGCTCAAAACAAGGATTCATTAACAATGACAGCAATTTTCCCAGACTCCATGGACAGAACCAAAGTGTGGCCAGACTCGTCGGGGGCTAGAAAAGGGAAATGGAAAGTTTTGAGAAACCTAGGAGGGTTTCTCTCGAGGGGTGCGGTCAGCCTGGAGGGAGGGAGGTTTGATTTACTTCTTAAAATGGTCATTTCGGGTCAAGAACAGACTTTGGGGGTCAGGGGCATGAGGAGATCTTGTTAAGGTGATATGCACAGGGTAGTGGAGGAGATTGTGAGGTGTGGCAGGAGGTGATAAGAATCTGGATATATTTAGAATATAGAGTCAACTGGATTTCCTTAGGGCTTAGACGTGGGGTATGAGAAAAGAAGAAAAACATTTGACCTAAGCAGTTGGAAGGATGGAGCAGCCCTTAACTGAGTTCAAAAGCTGCAAAGGGATAGGGTGGGTTTGAGGTAAAAGATCAGGATATCTAAGCTAGACAGTAGGATATGCAAGACCAGAGTGTGGGAGAGACGCTTCTGGGATAACAGCAAAGAGAAGTGCATGCTGGATTGATGAATAGCTAACAAGAGGCAGGGGTCGGCTAGAGGAGAATATTTGTGCTTAGAGTAATCCTGGGAAGCTGATCGTCTACTGTGGGAGACTCTATCTGCAGCTCTTTATAGCAAGAAATTTGGAGCATTTAACAATACAATATATATTTCAGATCTGTTGGCATTCCAATTAACTCCTTACCAGTTATGAGAAAATTTGGGAAATGAGTATAGTGGATTTAGAATCTGAATTCAAATTTATTTGAATTATTGCTAGCATTGAAAAAAGATGACCCTGGGTTACCAGAGTACTTGGTATAGTTCATGTCGAGAATTTCAAAAAATCGCTTTAAGAATTGCATTTTGGTTGTGGTAACCAGATACAAAACCTCAGAAGGAGCTCTTTAAACTTTTCTAAAAATGATAAACAAAGTGAAGGAGTGTGCTCTTATAAAAAATATTAATTCAGTAAAACCAAGAGTTCCTCTATAGCAAATGAAGGCCATTCTTCTTAGGATATCTTAATGTTTCCAATAAAATATTTTTCTTTTTCTCCCTCTCTGCTAATATTTCGTGTTAATTTTATGAGGGTTAATCACACTTATTTTTCTTTAATAATCACTGGACCAAAGTGACAAAAGTTTAAAAAAAAATTAAAAAGAGAAAAGGGTACATAGAAAACCCATGTTCAAATTAAACCTGCAGGATCTGATAGAGGGAGAAGGGTAAGTAAATCGACATTTGTAATATGAATGCTTGAAGGTCTGTTGTCACCTTATACACATTATATTCGTATCATTTAGTCCTTAAAATAACTCAATGAGGTAGTGTTGCAATCTTCATTTTACATAAAAACATAAAATATATATTCTGTGTACATTTCAAGTGTATTTTGAGCACTATCGGCAGGGGGTATTTATTATCGGTTGTGTGCAGTTTGGTGCTAGTGTGCAGTTAAGCAAACATTAGACAAAGAATGTTGGGTCTCTCTTGTTAGTCCTTTCAGTACACCCGGACCCTCCCTTGTCTACTCAAATTTTGAGAAAAGATTTTTCAATGCATGTTGACACCTTTGCATCAACACTTTTTTTCTGTTTCTCTAAACAATTAACCAATCAGATGTTTATTAGACACATAATATGTTCTCTCTGCTGTGCTATAAGTACAACAGAAAAAAAAAAGAAGAAGAGAGAAGTCTCTTTGCCTTCAAAGAAATCTTATTCTTTTTAGGTAGACAATAAGAACCCATTTGAGAGATATAATAATACAGTAGCAAAAATGCTACATTTTGTAGCATAAATAATTCAAGCCTGTGGCATTTAGGAGGAAGTCATCTATGCTAGCTGTAATACACAGGGAGTTTTTGTAAAAAAAAAAAAAAAAAAAGGTGGAGCTTACCCTCTGCTTTGTTGCTTCTCTAGATAAAGGATGGAGAAATGGTGTAGGATTAGAGAGGAGCACGTGTGTGTCCTGGTCATACTCTGCATTAAGTAGGAGAGCATTTCTCTGAAATAATTTGAAAACTCCAAGCTCACTCTTTGACTCAAAATATCTCTTTGACTCAAAATATATCTTTTAGTGTAACCTGTCCTGTTTCTACTGTTAGAAATGCTTACTTCTGGGATAAGTATTATCTTTAGAAGTCATCGTTTAAAATGTCTGTATCTTTTGAAGGGTCCCAGAGTAGGATTTTGACAATTTAGTGTGAGAGCAAGCACCAGATTATTTCCTCTGAGTGGAATAAAAGGAAGGCATAAAGATACAGTAGGATCTATTGTAAAAAATCATAAATACAGAGGTGATAGAAAGCAAAGAATAAACATTGATTTCATCAGTTTATTTTGAAATAGTCCAGTGTTAGGAGGTTAATAAGGAAATTAGCCTGTTGTTAAGAGTATTTTACTATCTCTAGCAATAGTAGGTATTTCATAAATATTTTTGACTTTTGAATAAAAAAAATGAGCTTAATTAGCATTAAGAAAGTTTCTTTTTGGATAACCATCCAGTACTGTCCATTAACCATTTTTTTGTTTTGTTTTGTTTTGTTTTTTAAGAGAAGGGTCTTGCTCTGTTGCCCACGTCGGAATGTGGCGGCACAATTATAACTAACTATAACCTCAAACTCCCGGGCTCAAGTGATTCTCCCACCTCAGTCTCTCAAGTGGCTAGGACTACAGTGCCTAGTTAATTTTTTTTCATTTTTTATTTTGTAGAGACAGGTTCTTGCTATGTTGCTCAAGCTGGTCTTGAACTCCAGGTCTTGAGCGATCCTCCCACTTCAGCCTCCCAAAGTGCTGGGGTTATAGGTGTGAGCCACCAAGCTCAGCCTCATTAACCATTTAACAGGAGAGTAAGGCTAGCTCATGTCACAACAGACATGATTTCAGCCTGAGGTTATTGACTAACATCCTGAACAAAAATCAGATGGAAGTTATTAATTCTAAAACATATCATTGAAATGTTCTGGCTGTGCACATATTAAACCAAAATATCTTAGTTTTAGGTGTTGTGTGAAAAATAACAACCATTCCAAATCAACATTTTCCTAACTGGATTTCATGAAATGCAGCTTCCATGGGAAATTATGAGCTGTTATTTGGGGGACGGATGAGGTTCTGTAGTGAAGTAAACTTAGGAAACACTCATTCAGGTAAACAGGGTTTTTGTTTGTTTGGGTTTTGCCGCAAGACTACCTAGAACATCTAACACGCTGGCGTGCATCGTGACTTCCAAGAGGAGAATGGACAAAGCAATTTTTCCAATATTATTTGACCATGGCAGTAGTGGTCTTGGAAAGCACTTTAGAAAATGTTCTAACACAAATTGAAACTCTGAAAGCTATTTCTCCATTAGATATTAATGCATGTTCAAAAGGAAATACATACGTATAATTATATACATACACATTAATTCAATAAACCCCATACACTTGTATTTTGAATTCTACCTTTGTGGAGCAAAATCAAATAAAATATACAAGTCTTCCAGCGCTGAAGTTTTATAACTACAAGTTCACTGGAGAGACCATTTCTTTTGTGACTATTTTCAATCATGCCAGTAATCACAGTATGAAAATATGCCAGCACAAAAGTCTACTTTGCGTGGGAAAGTAACCTTTTCTCTCGGTAAACATGATGTGCATTCTTCTGTCTACTTCTTTCACTATTCTTTTCTGCAGCCTATTTAATTTCCTGCAGTGTTTGTTGATAAATTTTTAAAGTATCTGGATAAACTATTAAAAGATGAGCTACTAGAGGTCAGTCTTGTGTTTCGTCTGTCTAGAGCAATGTTCCATGCATACTGGGTCTAATGGCATGCCAGTTACCATAGCTGCAGTCAGCCACAGGAGTAGGTTCAGCATTAATAGCAATTTGATGACTGGTTGTCCACTTTATAAACCAGCACTGGCACCTGTTCCTTGAGTCTTTCACAGTAAGTCGAATGTGTTTATGCTCTTTCTGTGTGCAGCACTTTGTGAACGTGAATGATCTTGGTAATTTGCTACATATTTTGTCTGATCCACAGTAAGATATTTAATGCAAAACTTGGCATAATTCTTGGATTTAAGGATTTAGAAATGTAAACAGAATTCAGATGCCTCTGTGTTTGGTATTTTTCAAAGACAAAAATCCAGGTGGAGCTTTAATCTTTCCTCTCAGTCATGTCATGGTCATTTGCAAAGAGGAGGTATAATGCAAAATGAAGGGACAGCCATTTCTTACCCCTTTAGAGGTAGCTATTTGTATTTTGCTCTAACTTGGCATTACAATCTAGGGAAGGCAATACCATGATGCTGTGTGTCTTCAACTTGATCATAAGTATGATTTGAAGTACACATACCAAGCAACATTTTTGTTACCTTTCACTAGATTACAATTCCATACCTCCTTATGGTTGTTAGATATGTTAAAAATAACCACAATTGGAAAAGCAAACCGTGATTGATTTTTGTTCTTTCTTTACTATATAGAACCGCCTTTGACTTCAAAGCGTTATCTTAGTTCAGAACAGAGGACAGAACAGGAACCTGTGCAATGATTCATGAGAGTAGATGGAAGTAAATGATTTGTTCCTGTGCCTCTAGTCTCCAGTAATGGCATAAATCTTTAGGGAGGTTCTTTAATGTCAGGCTGTATGCCTGCCTGTGTCAAATCACATATAGGCTAGCATATATTATGAACTAAGAAATCTGGGGAATGAACAAAAATTCCTTTATACAGTTGTTCGTTTTTTAAAGATGTCACATAGACTTGAAGATATAGGAGAAAAGCATCATGCTGCTTTCCTTTAGCCATAAAAGCTACACTTGCATATTTATAAACACAAAGACCAGGCACATATGGCTAAAGACCTTTTTGGAGCAAGAGAAAAGTTGTTAATTGACTGTAGGCAAAGTTAGACCTATCTGTAACTTCTCAAGTCCACAAACTAGTTTATTACCAGACTGAAAATTTTAAGGTCTGTTGATTCTTAAAATAATGAGGAAGGCAATGAATATGTAGCAAGCTTACTACTATGTCATTTAAATCAGTGGATTTTATAACAGCCATCCTCTCCCTTGGATAATAAAACTTAACATGTATATGAGCTTGTTTCCTTGGCATTATATAAGTTGAAGAATCTTCTCTTAGGATGTTAGTGTCACAAGTTGAAAAATAATGCCTTCTTTCCCTCATTATTCTTCACTGAAGTTACCTGGTAGTACCCAACGTACTAATGTATTCAGCTGGCCACTATCAAACCATTAAGCAGGTCACAAACAGAAGGGAGATAATTGTCAATTAAGAGACAGTAATTAACTGAAACACATTGGAAATAAGAGAACCCAATAAGATACGAATCCCTCTTTGATAAGTAATGAAGAAGTCATACTCTGACAACAGGTCTCATTATCAGAAGCACTGTTACCAAAGACAGAGGTACAAGGGGTCTGGGCCAGGTGTACTTTCCTACCTTTTCTCTTTTTCTGATGCTGTCTTGAGCCCCACGGTCTCTGCCACTCTGTGCCTGGTATGCTACAGGTTACCTGTAACCCCTCTGATAATGCTACGTTTTCTGCTGGGGACCCCCAGAGTACAGCCCTTGAATGGGAAAGTGGTCAGAATCCGTCTGTGTGGAAAGTCATCATCAGTGCGTCTTCCGTCTCTGCCAAAGCCAACATAATTCTAAGGAAATGAGAATTTCTACAACACCCCCTCTCATCAACTCCTATTATAAAGGAGGTTTTGTTACCTTTTTCAGAATCTGTTAAAGTTTGCTGTTTGGCATCTGGGGATGATCATTTGTATTACATTTAGTGTCTCTATCTTCAGAAAGAATGATTTCTATGCTGGAAAATGGTAGGAAGAAACAAAACTCAAATCTGTGTGGCAAGGTATTCAATGTAAATCAACTTAAGGGAAATTCTATATAAAGAAATAAATGCAGCTCATGCTCTAAACATAATAAAAACTGTTTTAGGAGGATGAAGAAAAGCAGAATAGGTTGCAGTGGCTGCTGAGAGCCAGTCCACATTTCTCTTTGTGTGGCACCTTTCACCTAGGATGCATCCTGCTACTCCTAGTCCCCCTTTAAGGGATGGGAAACTGAAAGGTGGTTATGAGGCATTTTAAAAATTGATATGCTCTATTTTTTAGAGTTGCAGATTTATGGAAAACTAAACGGATTAGACGGTGTTCCCTTATCCCCACCCATCTCCCCTATTTGCAGTTCGCCCATTACCTTGCATTAGCATGGTCCATATATTACAAGTGCTAAATCAGTATTGAGACATTATTATTATTAACTAAAGACTGTAATTGACATGAGGGTTCACTCTTTGACTTGTATGTTCTTTGGTTTTGACAAATGCGTAGTGCCATGTGTGCATCATTACAGTGTAACACAGGATAGTTTCACTGCCTGAAAATTCCCTGGGTTCCACCCATTCATCCCCACCTGCCTGGCACCATAGGTGAATGTCATGACACCTCTTAGGCAGTGCCCATAGCCTTTGTTTGTGCATACGTGTCCTCAGCCTGCAAACCTTCTCTCTTCACTGAGTTGTAGGATCAATTTGGTCATTGAAATTGGTGGGTATTGGTAGGAATCTTTGTTATCTGTGTGGTCCTGTGTTATCTCCTCAAACTTGGATCTTTCTCATGTAAAACTAATAATTAACAATAACCTACCTTGTAAAATTACTGTTAGAGTTAAGTCAGGTGAAAGTTCCTAGGATTATTCAGCACATAACACATCAATTTTTTTGTTAGGATTAAGTATGGTAAAACTAGGATGATACCTGATGTATACTGCTAGATCTTTAATGCACACAAATGTCCCTTATTTTCTCTTCCCCTTCTTAATGATCATATCCTCTACTCCAGGGAAAGCACAAATTGCACGTAGACACTGGAATGGAAGGTCATTGGTGTGGCCTTATTCCCATTGGACAGCCTTGCAACCAGGTTACGACAACAGGCCTGAAGTGGAACCTCAGTAAGTAAAACCCTTCCATAAAGGGAGGTTTTCTTTTTTTCTTTTCACTCTGTTCATTTCATTTCTTTTATTTTTTTAAATGTCTCTTTGGTATATACCTAGAAGTGGAATTGGCTGGGTCATGTGGTAACTGTATGTATAACCTATCAGGAAACTGCCAGACAATTTTCCAAGCGCCTGAGCCATTTTACATTCCCATCAGCAATGTAAGAGTATTCCAGTTTCCCAGTTTCTCCACATTCTCACCAACACTCGTTATTATCTAGTTTTATTTGTTTGTTTGTTGCTTATAAGCCAGCCTAGATGGTGTAAAGGTGGTATTTCATTATGTTTTGATTTGCATTTCCCTGATGACTAATGATGTCAAGCATCTTTTCTTGTGCTTATGGAACATTTATATATCTTCCTTGGAAAAAAAATGTCTATCCAGATCTTTTGCCCATATTTTAATTGGGTTTTCCTCTTTTTATGTTCAGTTGTAAGAGTCCTTTATATAGTCTAGATAAAAGTCCTTTATCATCTATGCGACTTGCAAATATTTTCTTTCTTATATTTTCATTTTCTGAAATGTAATTAAGTTAATTAATTTTGATGAAGTCCATTTTTTTTTCTTTTATGGATTGTGCTCTTGGTATCATATCTAAGAATTCTTTGCCCCACCTTCTTTATGATTTTGTATACTTGAAAATCCTACTTTACTTTTCTAGAGAAGTAGCAATTCTAACTAAAGTAGTTCTTTTCTTAGCCAGATCTCTGAGATAGCATAAGATTAGCTGTTCCTAATAAATTTTAGAATGTCTTCCAGTACTTATGAACTATATTAGGTCCTAGTAATACTAAAACTGTCTGATTTGAAAAGAACAAAAGACAAGGTGTTCTGTTCATGAAATAAATGCTGACTCCAAAAGAAACGAGCAGGCATTGTGAAGTGAATCAACTCTGACATTTCTAAGAATAGCAATAATTTAATCAAAGAGCTCTGATTGACTGTCAAAGGGATCATCCCCTGATTGACCAATACCTCTAAGGTTGTACAAGTAAAATATGGAACCATGTCATGTTTTCTAACATGTAAAACTCTTAGGTTCCCACATGGAAATAAATCTTTTCCAAAGAAATCAATATTTTTAAATGAAAAGATTTTTTTAAAGACTTTAGAAAAAGTCTTTCCTAATTGCAGAAACAATTAGGAAAAACTAGAGATATTTTGCAACAAATGTCTAGAGAGCTCATCAGAATTTGAAAGGATGGTGAGAACAGATCTCCTCTAGTGCATGGAAATACGTGACAGGCTTTGAAGCTGTTTAGCTGAAACTGACGTGAGTTCCCTTTAGAAGCTTTTTTGAAAATGTTCCAGCCTAAAACAACTATTTTACTTTGTAGAGTTCTCATTATTTCCAAGGACCCAGTCTAGCCAGTGGTGAACTTCTCCTAGATCTAGTAATGACCACACTTTTCAGGGCTGGCACCAAGACAGGAGCACTGAGCAAAGTAAAGTGTAGGGTGGGCAGTATGGGCAGTCGCCCCGGCTTCCTTTATCTTATAGTAATGGGAAAGAGTCATGAGATCAAACATGATTCTTCAGGGTTCTTTAGAATGTCCTTTGATCTCCTATTTCCCACAGTAATATGCACATCCCACTTCTCTGTACGAAAGGTTTTCTCCGGGCAGGAGGCCTTTGTCATGATAAGGGTAGAGCTCTTAACCTTCCTACCTGTGATAATTTTTGATCCTGCCTAAATACAATATACTATCACTTATTTATATAGATACAGATTGCTTTGACCTTTGAAATATTTTTTTCTCTATAAGTTTATCAAAATAAATAAAGAGCAACTTCATGGAATACAGAAAACAAAAGAGTGTTGTACGTGGTAAAGGTACTAATTCATGGTGTCTTCTAGCGGATGGGCAATGTTGTTTCATTAAAAAGTAATAAAAATAAATATGCATGATACCATGTTCACTTGAAGAAAAGTGAGGAGATTTCATTCACAGAGAGGATCCCTGCTGTATTCAGTGCTATTGTCTGCAAAAGCAGAGCCCTGAGGTTGGTGATACTTTGTCAGCCGTGGCCACAGGTCTCAGGTCAAAGGCAGCCTTGGAGAAGAAGGAAGGATGTGCAGTAGTTTAGTCAGTAGCTACTCACTTCTTGGGTCAGTGAGAGTAAGCAAGTCCTTGTGAGGAAACATGTCAAGGTCCCCCTCAGGCGGCCTCCTGGCTTGATTCACAATCTACGCCTACTCTAAGATGTGATGCTAGAAGTTCCAAAAGTAATCCGGCTTATCCGCGATTAATTTGCAATATCTCACATCACATTCTAACTTTAAAAATAAAGTATGAATGATACCCCTGTACCCATCACACAGAAGTGAAACTTTTCAAATATTATTGAAGCTGCGTTCATTTATTTACAGTGTTTTATTTCATAGTAATATGCTATGAACATTCTTTGACTTGCGTCTTGTGTATGAGTTCCTGACATGTACACTTGGGAGTAAAATAGCCGTGTCATAGATAATTGCATCTTCCCTTTACAAGATATGCCAGATCGCTCTGCACAGTGGTTATACCAGTGTGCACTCAGCCCAGGAGTGCCCCACATCCTCCCCAATTTTCGGTACTGTCAGACTTAATCATTTTTGCCCGATGAGTGTAAATGATATTTTCTTGTGGTCTCTGCTGGTGAGGGTAAGCACTTTTTTTGTAGTTATTAGCCATGCTAGTTTCTTCTTCTGTGGACTGCTACTTTCTTTTGCCCATTTTTCCATTGGGCTATTAATTCTTAGAAGTTCTTTAGACCCTTTTTCCTGGCTATATTTTGCCTTTTCCATGTGTTTATGATATTTTTATATGAACAGGTTATTGAGTTAAATGTAGTCAAAATTTATCACATTTGTAATTTTTGTGTCTTAAATCATCTTTCTATTGCCTATGGTCAGAAAAATATTCTCATTTCAGTTTTAAATTTCATTTTTAGGTTTTTCTTTCACCTGAAATTGATTTTTGTATATGATATAAGATAGGGATCCACTTTTTTTTTGATAACCAATTGCCCTAGCACATTTATTATCCTTTTCTCAGTGATTTGCAATGTGCCACAGGTTTTCATATGCAGGTGTGTTTCTTGGATCTCTGTTCTGTTCCCTTGGCTTACATACTTTCCCTGTTCCGAAGCCACACTTCTTTAATTACCTTAGTTTTATATTCTATGAAATGTGATAAGTTGAGTTCTCCAAAATTTTCCTTCAAAATTGTCATGGCTTTTTGCTCTTCTTCATAAACTTTGGAAGTAACTCTACAAATGGCTCACTCACAATTCCATCATAATTTTTATTGGAATACATTTAATTTGCAGATTAATTTGGGGAGAATAGAACAATTGGGGAAGAAAATGTCTATGTGAAATTAAGTCTTCTCCTCCATAAATTTAGTTTATCTCTGTATTTACTTAGAACTTTTTAATTCCTTTTAATAATTTTAAAATTTTCTCCGTAAACATCCTGTGCATCTTTTATAAGATTTCCTTCTAGAAACTCTATATTTTATGTTCCTTCTATAACTTATACCTTTTTAAAAATTATATTTCCTGAGTTCATTGATATTATATAGACATGCAATTGAATTTAGTAATTATATTAATATATTGCCAAATACTGTTATTATTTCTAAAAATGAAACTAGAGAGTTACTTGGTATTCATATTTCTGTTAGTAATCAAATTTTCTTTCTGCTTCTGTCTAAAACAAATACAATTATTTTCAGTTATGACCGACTGAAAAAGTAGCTTTAAAAAAGTCTATTTTGTTTGTTTCCTCCTGTAACAAAGTGCACAGGTAAGCAGTTACAGGACAAGGTTTATATGATTTCCTCAGCCTTTGCCACCAAGGCAAACAATGTGTAGTAATCAAATCAGGGTAACTGAGGTATTCATCACCTTAAGCATTGGTCATTTCTTTGTTTAAGGAACATTTCAGCTCCATTCTTTTAGTTATTTTAATGTATACAATACCTTATTATTGACTCTTGTCACCCTATTGTGCTGTCAAACAATAGAACTTATTCATTCTATCTAACTGTATTTTTGCACCCATTAACCATTCCCACTTTATTCCCCCCATCCCCAGTATGCTGCCCAGGCCCTAGTAACCATCATTCTACTCTCCATCTCCATGTTATCAATTGCTTTAATCTTTATCTCCCAATATGAATGAGAACATACAAAATTTATGTTTCTGTGCTTGGCTTCCTTCACTTAACATAATGTTCTCCAGTTCCATCCATGTTGTTGCAAATGGCAGGATTTCATTCTTTGTTGTGGGTGAATAATATTCCATCATGTATATGTACTACATTTTCTTTATCCATTCGTCTTTTGGCAGACACTTAGGTTGATTCCAAATCTTGGCTATTGTGAATAGTACTCCAGTAAACATATGAGTGCAGGTATCTTTTCAATATACTGATTTCCTTTCTTTTGGATGTATACCTAGCAGTGCGATTACTGGGTCATATGGTAGTTCTATTTTTAGTTTTTTGAGGAAACTCAATACCGTTTACTGCTCTCCATATTGGTTGTACTAATTTACATTCCCACCAACAGTGTACAAGGGTTCCTCTTTCTCCACATCCTCTCCAGCACTCATTATTATCTGTCTTTGGATAAAATCCATTTTAACTGGGATGAGATAATAGCTCATTGTAGTTTTGATTTGCATTTCTCTGATGACTAATAATGTTGAGCATTTTTTCATATACCTGTTGGCCATTTGTATGTCTTTGAGAAATGTCTGTTCAGATCTTTTGCCCATTTTCCAAAATCAGATTATTTGATTTTTTTCCTATTGAGTTGTTTGAGCTCCTTATGTATTGTAGTTATTAAATCCTTTGTTATATGAGTAGTTTGTGAATATTTTCTCCATTCTGTTGGTTCTCTTTCCTTTGCTGATTGTTTCCTTTGCTGTACAGAAGCTTAAGCTTGATGTGATCCCATCTGTCCATTTTTGCTTTGGTTGCCTGTGCTTTGGGAGTATTGCTCAAGAAATCCTTGCCCAGACCAATGTCCTGGAGCATTTTCCCAGTGTTTTCTTTTAGTAGTTTCATAGTTTCAGGTCTTAGTTGTAAGTCTTTAATCCATTTTGATTTGATTTTAGTATACGGTGAGAGATAGGGGTCTAGTTCCATTCTTTCGCACATGGATAAAAATTCATTTTAACTTTCAGCTATACTCTTAAGGATTTCTGTTTCTGTTGAAATATTCACAGTCAATCAGATTAATTCTTATTTGTTTATAATCTGCCTTTGACACTATTCTCTAGCCCTTATGTTTTTCTTCGGTATTCTATAGTTTCACCACAGTATGCTTAGGTGTAACCTTTCTTTTGTTCTAATTACTTTTCATTTGATTTATTTTTAAAAATATTTAAGCAGATTTTTAAAATATTAGAAATTGAGATGAATTATGTAATCTATTGAATTATAAAACATTGTGCCATGATTTAATTGGTAGGATTTTTTTCTTTCTTAGAAATTTTAAAATTGGTATTAATACATGTTATAATAAGTGGTAGTTTATATTTGGTGGAATATAGTATGTGTTTATCTGATCATTCTAGTTTCTTTGTCTTTTGCAGTCTCATTCTGCTATTTTTCAATATGTCTTTTCTTTTATTCTCATGAGAGTATCTTTTCTCCTATATTATATATTTGGTTGTCTTTTCCTGTTTCAGGTTTTTTCTGTGGAAATACTTAGAAGGTTACTTTGGGCGTGTCCTTGTTTATTGGATTCTAAGTTGCTTCTGCTACTACCCTGAGATACAAACATCTCTGGAACACTGTACTCTCTAGGTATAAGGTTTCCCTAAAGAC
>RJWJ010025145.1:0-24169 GCA_004363605.1 Indri indri
TCAGGAGTTCGAGACCAGCTTGAGCAAGAGCGAGACCCCGTCTCTACCAAAAATAGAAAGAAATTAATTGGACAGTGAAAAATATATATAGAAAAAATTAGCCGGGCATGGTGGTGCATGCCTGTAGTCCCAGCTACTTGGGAGGCTGAGACAGTAGGGTTGCTCGAGCCCAGGAGTTTCAGGTTGCTGTGAGCTAAGCTGATGCCATGGCACTCGCCCCAGGCAAGAGAGTGAGACTCTGTCTCAAAAAAAAGAAAAAGAAAAGACCTAAGGTGTTAAAAAATAAAGGTGGCTTAGCTATATTAATATTATCCCAAATCAACTTTAAAATAAAAAAAATTAGGACTGATCACTTTATTATAAGGTTAAATTTACTGTTGTATTTTTCTTCTGATTTGGTTTTGAGGTCTATATCTGGAAAATGGCTATAAATTCTAACCCTGCCCTGAGGGGGCTCTAGGGGGTTTGGTTGTGGGTGTTTATAATGTACCTTTAGCAGGATACTTCTTTATCCCTGGTATGGCTTAATGCCTAAGTGTCTTCTGACCCATGACCAGGTATCCGTCTGACAGGAAACTCATTTATACTGACAGACGCCCTATGGCTCTTGTCTGACCTGTGTCTAGTTTGTTCTTACCAAGATAGCTACTCCTTAGGAAAGTTAGGTTTAGGTGTGTTGGTCAAGTGAGACACAAGAGGAGGCAGCACAGCAAAACATATGAAATAATAGAAAAAGTATAATACTTACACATCCAGAGAGAAGAAGACAGCATGCCTTGCAGGACCAGTGGGAAGGGAGGCAGCCATGTGGGATATGTGTGCTCAGTTGGCAGGTGGGAGGTGAGAGAGAGAGCGAGAGAAGGAGAGGAACCTGTGGGCCAAAGCCTTTATTGGGGTTTAAGGTATTACCCAAGAGGTTTCCTGCAGGAAGTTTTAATTGGTGGGTTTATAAGCAAACAGGCACAAGTTCCCTGGAGTCATGCTGTGACTGAGAGGGGGTCACTGTAGCATATCCGGGCAGTCCATGCAGGGTGTGGGGGTCAGTGGGGTGAGTCAAATAGGTTGTGTCTAGCTGTCTTATAGGTAAGTGGTCACTAGGAGGCAATTATTTAAGGAAGATATCTGGAACAATGACATAGAGGAACTGGGTGGAGGCAGACCTGGAAACCATGTCAAGGGAGACTAAGCCCTGTTGCTGGTATGAGAAAGTTAAACTTATATTTAAAATGGATGCCAAGGCAACATAAAATTACCAGAATTCACTATATTCGCTGAGAATATGTAACATCAAATATGCAGCAAAAAATTGACAGAATTGTATGGAGAAATAGTACTTCTGTAATTAAAGTGGAATATTTCAACTCAGCTCTTGTGATTATTGATAGATCAAGAAAAAAAGTCAGCAAGGATATAGAATTACTAAATAATACAGTTCAGGGACACATATGGAATTCAGTATACATAGAATGAAAAAGAGACATAACCACAGATAAACCAGAGATTAAAAAGATAGCAAGAATACTGTTAATAACTATATGCCAACTATTTAAAAATAAACAGCGTTTCTAGGAAAATATTACTTACAAAAGCTGAGGGAAAAATTAAAAGTCTGAATCGTCCTATGATTATAAGAAATTGAATCTTCCCGCAAAGCAACAAGCCCAGATGATTTGCCAATGAGCAAGTTGCTACCAATATTTTAAGAAATAAATTATTTCAATCTGATGCAGTCTCTCAATTAACACAAAAAGGAATGATTTCCCAGCTAGTTCTGAAATCCCAGCATAATCCTGATGTACAAACCAGATGATGACATTATAAGAAATGAAAATTATAGATGTATTTCGCTCCTGAATGTAGACCTGGTAATCTCAAACAAGATGTTAGCAAATTGAAAACAACATTTAAAAGAATATGTCATCATTACTAAGTTAGGTTTATCCCAGGTATGCAAGGATGGCTTACTATTAGATGATCCATAAATGTAAACAATGACATTGATAGATTAAAATACAAAAACCATATGATAATTTCAATAGAGACACCTAAAAACATTTGATAATCAATGTAAATTCATGATAGGAATGCTTAGCAAATTAGGAAAAGAAGGAACTTTTTAAAAAATTGTCAAGGAATATTTTAAAAAAACAACCAACCAGTCATCATCAGCAGCCATCTTTTTAAATAGGGAAATCTTAAAAAATTCCCTTTAAAATCAGGAATGATAAAGGCATGTTTGTTGTCACATGTTCCAGTTATTGCTACGTAACAAATCATCCCAAATTTAATGACATAAAGCAACCATTTTATTATGCTTATGTATTCTGAGGGTCAGAAACTCGGTAGTGCAAAATAAGGTTTTTTACTGCTCTACCCTTTTTTTTAATGCTTCAGCTGGGATGATTTGAATATTGGAGGTGACTTTTGATAACTAGGGACTAGAATCAGCTGTAAATATCCACATTACTATGTCTGATGATTTGATACTGGCTGTTGGCTGGGAACTCAGGCAGTCAGTGGGAAAATTACACGTGGCTTTTTCATGTGGTGTCTCTGTGTGGGTTGGTTTGACCTTTCTCACATCATAGCATCTAGTTTCCAAGAGGAAGCAATACAAGAGTACAAGATAGAATGCACTTCATTTTTATGACCTAGCTAGGGAATTCACACAGTGTTAATTCTACTATACTCTATTGGTTGTGGAAGTCATAACAATCTACCCAGATTCAAGGGGGAGAGGGCAGAAACATTCTTAGAAGAATATGGGAGATATTTTTGAAACCATCTTTGGAAAATATTTTTCTGCCACATTACTTCATGTAATTAGCATTGCATTCCTATACTGTACATTAAGACAAGAAAAAAATTAAAGGCATAAGAATTGTAAAGGAGGAAATAAAGCTATTGTTAATCTGGATGCAGTGTGATCATTTACATATAAAATAAAAATAATACACAGCTACATTATTAGAAATAAGGGTTTACCAAAGGTCAGTGGATGTAAGATTAATACAGAAGTCAATTGCATTGTTATACAATAGCAACACACAGTAGAAAGTGTAATTTAAACGAAGACATTAAAATAGTATCACAGAATATCAGTATTGAAGAATAAACCTAACAGATGTGCAAGAATTCTTTAGGAAAAATTATGAAACTTTATTAATAGGCATTTTAAAGAAAAACTTCAGCATGGTATTTCTTAATGATAACTATTTTTATGAATAGGATTACTGAATATCATAAATATGTCATTTCCGCTGAGATATTAGAATTCTAAAGTTAGTAATAGATCCATACATTTATGAGTCTGTTTATACCAACATAAATTTGGTATATGATAAAGATGCCATATCAGATTAGTGAGGAAAGAAGTTACTATACAGTGAATGAAATAGAGAAAAATGATCCATATCAGAAAAAAAGAAGTTGGAACTCTGCTTCCATTATATATAAATATTAAACTTCAGATGGCTTAAATACTTAAATATCAAAAATAAAATTTTAGCTTTCTTTGTAGAAAATACAGGAGTATATTTTTTAGACCTAGAGATAGAAAAGATTTTAAAAATAAGACTAAAATTAAGTCTAATAAGATTGTGAAATTTTGTTCATTAAAAGCTTCATTAAAGATTACAAACTAGATGTTTGCAGTCTACACAGGTAACAAATGATTAATATGAAGAGTATTTCAACAATTCATACAAATCAACTAAAAAAAACACAGACAACCCAGCAGAAAAATAATTAAAGAGGTGAATTAGGCATTTCACAAGAGGAACCACATATCACTGATAATCATATGAAGAAATTTTAACTTCATTAATGATCTGGGAAATCAAATTAAGTACAAAATGAGATACTATGTAAAACCAAGTGTTGGGAAGGATGAGGATTTACAGGACTTTCATATATTGCATTCCCAAGTAAAAATTGTGCAGCCATTTTGGAAAATACTTTTTATTATCCTGTGAAACTAAACATAGACAAACCTTTCAACCCTGTGATTTTACTCATAGGCGTATACTGGAGAGAAATTCTGTGTATATACAAAAGTATGTATGTTGAAAAATGAAAAATGAAACTTGATAATAAAAAAGAATAAACGAACTTGATAATATATCTAGAGGATCTTATACTGTAATATCTTAGAAGTCATCTGGTCAGCCTGTTCATTTCACATAGGAGGATAGTATGGTCCAGGGAGGTATAGTGATTTGTCCAGAGTCATATGGTTTAAATACAAATTTCTATTGATATATGATTGCAGGATGTAGATGTGCTAGGGATGAGGGTGGTAGCAGCCACTAGGTTACAAAGTTCCATTAATTCATGTGAAGAATTTTGACTTCATTCATAAAATGATGAGGAGCCATTGAAAGGTGTTTTAAATATGGCAAATATTTAGAAGGACCACTGGGGTAGCAGAGTGGAGAATGAACTAGAAAGGAATAAAACTGGAAGCAGCTGTTTTGAAGGCTGATGCTATAAACCGGATGAGAGGTAATGGCAGCCTTAATGCAGGTGGAGGTATTGGAGAGTGAGCGGAGCAGGTGGTTAGAGGTATTTAGGAGATAGGATTTGGTGATTGACTGCATGTGTGGAGTGAGAGAGAGAAGCAGGAGGACAAGACGACTCCAAGTTTTTGCCATGGCCAACTGTGTTATAGGTGGTAGTACCGGTCACTGGGCCGAGGAATGAGGAAGAGTAAATTTGAGGTTGGTGGGGGAGATCTTGACTTCAGTTTGGTTGTATTGAATTTGAGGTGCCTGTTAGATTGAAAGAGAAACTATTCAGTTGTCTCTCGGGTATGTGGATCTGGAGCTTGGGAGACATATCCAAATTGGAGATACCTTAGCTTGTGTTTATAAATGAATCCAAAGGAGTCAATGAAGTAGTCCAGGAAGTATATCTGAAGTGTAAAGAAAAAAAGGGTTAGGTCGGAGCCCTTAGGAACACCAACATTTAAAGAGTAGGTTGAAGAACCTGCAAGAGAGATTGAGAAGCAGTCAGAGAACTATGAAAAAAGAAGGAAGGAGTATGGTTGCCCTGCATACCATGGAGTCAGAGTGTTTTGAGAAGGAAAGACTGATCAAATGCTGTTAGTGTTCAAATAAGACAAGGAATTGAAAATGTCTTTTTGCATTTAGTGAAAAGGAGGTAATTTGCAGAAATTGGATGTAAGAATAGAGTGTCTATGAAATTGAGCTGTGAAAAGGAAAGGACTGTGATTGGGGAGGACGCTGTAGTTGAGGAAGGTTTTGCTTTTGTTTTTGTTTTGTTTCATCTTTAAAGACTAGGACCTGTAGCATGTTTCAGTGTTGATGGAAAAATGCCAAATAAGAGGGGAAGTTGAACATTTAAGAAGAAAGAACTGAAAAAGCTGTTTCCAAGAGCACAGATGGAGGAATTGGCCTGAAGTAGGTGGAGGGATTCTTTTTTCTTTGTGAGCAGAATGCTGGTAACTATAGTTTTAGTAGGAAGACGTTGAGGGACTTATCTTAAAAGGTTTTCTGTTTTCTCTGTTTAGCAGGAGACTTGGCCATTTGCCTTGATTGCCGAAAGGAATAAGAAGGTTGGGAGTTTGAGGAGAGTTGGCAGTCTCTGGAGAAGGAAAGAAAGCTTTAATAAGAAATGGTGGGTGTGGTAAGCAGCACTGGGAATCTAGTAGAAGATGGGAAACATGAATTTCATGGTGATTTTCTCTTATAGTTCTCATCAGAAGACAGGTAATTGGATATTGGTGGTGGTTCTTGGAGGTGGGGGGGCGGGGGGTAGGGGGGTGGGGTGTTATCAGTTGCTTTGTAACCACTCTGTATTCTGAGTTAATTGAGGAATAGAATCAAGAGTCATACAGAAAGCATAGTAGTGGTTCTGTTGTTAAAAGCTTTAATGTAAATGTGGCTTGGACCTAAGTCTGAAATGAGGTGTCCCATGCATTTTCCTCTAAATTAAATTTACCCATCCATCACAGGCAGAGTAGCTAAAAAAGCAAGTCTTCACGATAAAAGTTTTTACGTGGTGAGCTTCTCCAGGGAGCTATACTAGAAAAATAGTATATTGTTTATGGGCACCAAATTCCCAGTGAGGAACTCAAAGATCTTCTACTTTGCATGCACACTAAATTCTGTAATCTCATTTAACAGACGTCTATGGATGTCCTGCTCACACCATTATTATTCTTACTCTTTTCTTGGAGAGGAGTAAAGAAGATAGAGAGGGACGACAGTATTTCTTCAATCTTGTTTCTTTCTATCGAGAGGCCAGCATCTTTTAAAATGTGAGGAGAGGAAGTGAAATATCTTCCCCCTAACATACATCAGGGAATGGGATTTTGCCAGATAGGAGGACAGTTCATACGGTGAGAATTTTGAGTTGATGGAGGGATAACTACATAAAAATGTTCATTATTTGGTTGGGAATATATGACTAGCCCCTGAGAAGTGGTCAGTTCTGGAAAATTTGTACAGACCATTAAAATTATGAGAGTGTATGCATTCTTTGAAGAAGAGGATAATGAGATAGGATCAGAGGACCATTAGCCTGGGGAAAGGTTGCTATTAAGGCACTGGAGGAGGCAGAAGAATTAACCAAAGAGGGTGGAAAGTAGATAAGGTTTTGGAGACTAAGTGGCTTATAATTTTTATTTTTCTTATTTTCTCCAAACATGTAAATTTTCTGAGTGAAAGTTGGTAGAGACAAAAAGCTTAATTGATAACAGATGAAAATTATATAAAGGAAAAATTTTAGTTATTAAAATTATTAGTGGTTGAGATGTTTTCCTATCTGATCATTTATGAATAGAAGATTTTTCAGGTAATAAATTTGTATGTCAGTTATTTTTTGTACTTGTGATAATATTCTGCTACTGGCTAAGGTTCATTGACAGTAGAATTTGTAGCGTAGCAATATTTCTTTAATTCAGCTTCCTAGGAAATTTCAAAATTATCATTAGCCCCAGTAATGATTGTATACTTGAAGAGAATGCAAAGTAGCAATGTAATTTCTTTTAAGATATAGGCATTTAGGCTCATGTCTTAATATGAGTAGACATAGTTGCTGTTTTAGTGCTAGCAACTTGATCTTCTATTGCCTGAGCTCCAACGTATTTTTCTTGGAAAAATAAGATGGAAAAGGAAGTCATGTGGGAACTATTAGCAACTCATTTACTTTCATTCAGTTATTTATTCCAAAAGCATTGATTCAAAAATAATCTATGAGCCCTTCTTATGTGATAGGAACTGCTTGGTTCAAGGTGCTAGGGTGTAAAAAAAGATTAACAAATGGTCCCAATACTACCTCCAAATTTCTTGTAGAAACTTAGGTAAACATATAATTTCCTTGAACTGATAAGTCTGAAATTCTGATCTTGTATGTTTAGAATCTTCTAATTATCTCAGTCTTAATGGCTATTTTTAACTCTTAACTAAGGAGTGTGTGTGTGTGTGTGTGTGTGTGTGTGTGTGTGTGTGTTTCCTCTTTCCAATTTATGTTTGTACAGGAGAGTCAGAAAACAAAAATCACTTGTCTCTATTGCTTCTAGGAAACATGGCACCAAACAGGATCAAATGGAAAAATATTATTGCAATTATGAGGATGTTGGTTAGCAAGCAGATTTACAGACGGTATAGAGATTTATTTAAATGCTAAGTGGACAGTGTTAACTAGTAGGGCACTTTGGGATGCTTGAATAACCTGGATGATCTCTTGAGACTTTATTTTTTGAAGACGGTTACCTCAGTGTCTTTTTCTCTGTTAGGGGTTTTTGTGTGTGTGTGTGGAGGGGGAGGGGATTGATTTTGAGCAACTGGTGTCTAGAGATATAGTTTTACATTGTGTTTAAATTCTTTTAATATGGGAAAATGTTATAATGGAGACTAACATGAAAAATTCTAATTTATTTAGTGGGTAAACGCTAATTTAAAGCATTTGTGCCTCCTTTTATGGTTAGTTTTGTAAAGGGATACTTTTCTTGAGTTTTTTTCAGAGTATTTTGATGGAAATAATAGGTAATTGGCTCATTATGCCATATTGTTTTTGTGTTCATAGTTTAAAGTTGTAAAAGGCTTGCTGTGGTGTATGATACTCTCTTATGCCCTCCCCTCTTTCCCTATCCTTCCCATTTCCTGCTTTCTAGAAGCAAGATATTTAACACATACAGCTAATTCTTTTAGTGCTTACAGTGTATTTCAAAATAACATGTTTTTATTACTACTTTTTGATTTTCCAATTTCAGACCCATCAGCTTTCCAATGTGCAAGATGCGGCTTTAACTGTCTTTCACCACCTGCATCTACCCTCACCTCAGTCACAGCTGAAAAATATATAATGTTTACTTTTCCTGTCTAACATAGTGGTTTCTCTCTGTTTTCATTTGGTTAGTTCTCTAATCTCTAATTCAACCCTAAATTTTCCCCCAGTTGCTTAAAATTACACTCATGATGGTAAAACCTATGAGATAGTCTATTAATTTCATTTGCTTGAATACATCTCCCAGGAGGTTTCTGATCTACTCTAATCTAGACTGGTTGATGTGTATTCTTGGTACATAGATACTGTGGGAACTCATTTCACCCTCATTCTGGGAGAATTCCCTTTCCTTTTCACTTTAGTTGGATCACTTATTTTCTAATCCCATGTCTTCTTTCTTATATTATTCCCTTGCTTTCCTCCATGGCTTTTTAAATAGAGTGTTTGGGAAATCAAAGTTGTTTTGAGACCTTACAGATATGAATATGACTTTATTCTTTCCTCAAATTAATTATGTGTTGATTTGGCTAATTATAGAATTCTGTTTGTAAGTCATTTTTCCATCAGAATTTTAAAAGCATTGCTCCATTGTTTTCACCTTCCAGTGATGCTTTGTTGTAGTCTGATGCCATTATAGTCTTGATCGTTTGTATGAAACCGATTTTATCTCTCTGGAAGCTTGTAGGATTTTCTCTTCATCTCTGCTGTACCTTGGTGTGGGTTTTTTCCTTTTATTTTCTTGGAAACTTAATGGACCTATTAAATCTGGAAATAATAGCCTTTAGTTTTAGAAACATTTTCTTTATATTGATGATTTCTTCAGTTTTGTTTTCTCTGTTCTTTTTTCCTAGAACTAATAATTAGATATTGCATATCCTGGACTAGATCTTGTATTAATAATTTGCTTACATTTTTATTCTGACTTTCCATTTTTCCCTTATAATTTTCTTTTTAAAGGAGATTTCCTTATTTACCACCCTGCAGTTTTTCATTTCTACAATTATACTTTTTTATTTCTAAGACTTCAGTCTTGTCCATCCCTTCCTCCCCACCCAAATTAGGGTATCCTATTCTTATTTCATGCACAGACTATCTTCTGTTATTAACTCTCTGAAGATACGATAGTTTGAGGTTCTTTTTTTGTTGTTGAAGATTTTCTCTCTTGGG
Source organism: Indri indri (assembly GCA_004363605.1). NCBI lineage: Eukaryota > Metazoa > Chordata > Mammalia > Primates > Indriidae > Indri > Indri indri. Next base: position 9,418 of record RJWJ010025145.1, read on the forward strand.
TACTCTTAATTTTTTCATCCTTTTTATGTTTTTCTTGGTCTCTATTTTTAATATTTGATGCTTTCTTCATATCTTTAGTTGTCCTTGGGTCTGCTCATATGTAAGAGTGAAGTAAACATTTATATAATGCTTAGAATATGTCAGATACTGCTTTAAGCTCTTCATCTATTTTAACATATTTAATCCTTATAATGACCTTACAAGTTAATTGCTATTATTATTATTATCCCTAATGGATGGATGAAGAGACTGAGGCACAAAATGTTTATGTGTCCAGTGTAACACAGTAAGTGGCAGAGCTGGGCTTTTAATTGAGGCATCCTGACTTCATAATCCCTTCTTTTAACCTTTACACTGTTCTGCTTCTTATTGAAATCAGGAGCTAATTGGAAATTCTGTGCACGTGGTGGAGTTTGTCAAAGTAGTATTCCGTGAAGTAGCTGGTTCTTTGTGGAACTTCTGATGAAATCCTTTTCATGGGTGGATTAGATTCCCCAGAGAAGAATCCATGGATTCATTGTAATCCTTTGGGGGTGTTGAACTAGCTTACATTTTCATGATGCCAGAATTTTTTTGCTGGTTTCTTCCCATCTGAAACCTCTTCTGTTAGCTCAGGGCTGATAAGTTTGCAGTATCCCTGGTCTCCTTTTCTGGGAACTCTCCCACTTAGAAAGAGGAGAGGTCCCTAGACAACGCTTCTGTGTCCTCCTCCAGTGGATTGACCCAGAGGATGCACCGAGAGTCTGTAACTTAGCTTTTCTACATCATCTTGATCCCATGTGGTTATCACAGTCCAAGCCAATGCTGGAGGATATTCTGTCCGATTGGTGGGTTCATCCCCAGGCCACTGTTGGGAGCTCAGGCAGGGGGTTGTGCAAGTCCTTATCCATGGCAGTGGGTGGTGTAAACTTGGCCAGTGCCTGGCCCAGTTATGGGACCTTAGCAGGCACTTGGAAATGTCATGGGACATCCGCTAGCGGCAGGGCGCGTTACTGGACCTTGGTGGGTGTCTGCGTGCTTTGCAGGACCTTAGCCAGTGACTGGGCTGGCTGGGGTACTGGGGCCAGTGCTGGGGCATCTCCCTATGGAGCGGTGTGCTGGTCCCTGGCTGCTGTTGGAGGCTCTAGCAGGGGGCTCGGTGATTCTTTCTCCACTGAGGCAGGTATTGCAGGAGGTTGCTCTTCCCCGGTCTCCCCTAGTGTTAGCAATGGCTGTTTGCTGAGGCTATCTAGGTGGTGGCCATAGGTGTCAGGGCTAAGGGTGTTTGCTCCATCCAGGTCTAGGTGTAATGGTATTACATCATGGGGGCGGGTTGTAGCTAGCAGTTCTGCAGTGGAGAGCTGGACTGCAAGCATGGTGTCCCATGGTGCTGTGGGGTCATGGCCCTCTGGCTGGCACACAGGGCCAGAAGATTTGTTCTGCTGGTCGAGCTTGGTTCTTTGGTAGCATGGCTTGTTGGCTGGCACACCAAACCAGGGTGCCTGATCCACCGCTGGGTGTGTAGTTCTGTGGGGCTGTGGGCCCCTATGTGTTTGGGGGGAGGGGGATTATTCCTTCGGTTGATGCACAGCACTGTGAAGGTGTTGCCTGTTGGTTGGCACACAAGTCTGCGGGGGTGTGGACCTTGGGGCGGCAGCGCACGGGCCTTCGGCTTGCTCCATTGATTGGCACACTGGCCCTCAGGGGCTGGGCTGTTGGATGGCTAGGGCTCTTTTCTACACAGGGCCTGCTGAGGCTGCTACTGTGCGACCTCTTGAGTGTCCTTGGAGTTCTCTGGTTGGCGGGGGTAGAGGTGTGCTGACAGGACGCTTGGCTCCTATTCACAGGTGTGTGAGGGCATCTGCTCTCTTTGTTTCCTCCCTGGCAAGGGGCAACGTTGAGGCAGCTGGAGCGAAGCCCGGGAGCTCCGGACTGAGAGCTCAGAGTGGCGTCAGCCGCTGCAAACTGGGAACTGAAGCCAGAGGGTCCCTACTGAGCCTGCTCTCTGATGCAACGTCACCATGGAGTCTCTAACCAATTACTCCATCAGTATGGAGGTCTGTAGTGGTGGGCCCCACCCCCACCCACCGCTCCTAGTTCAAGTCGCATTGTCCACGTGGGGATCATGGGGCCCTGGGGCTCTTTCCTTTATCCCTTTCCCACATGAAGGGGTCTGCCCCAGGTACCTTCAGATCTTGGTGAGTGAACTCCTCATACCTGTCTCCTTCACTGTGAGTGTCTTCTGCTGGTTCTCTGATGTTTTGCAATGCTCTCCCCAAGAGAGTCCATTTGTAGGTGGGCATATACTTGCAGTTTTCCATCCTTTCGTTGAGAGCGGTGTGTGCGGGCTGTTTCCAGTCTGCCATCTTGGACCCAATCTACATTCTTATAATATTTGTATAATAGTTTAATGGGCGTAATGTTCAGTGCCAGCAATATTCTAAAAGGTTTCATAGGAATTCTTGTTAGATAAAATAGTGGTTTAAATGTATCCGAGTAGCTGAATCCATAAAGAAGCCCACACTTGTAATATTTCCTTTTAAAACTAATTTTCTAGTTACAATTTACAGTTGTAAATTTGATTTTTACAAATCAATATTGTTAATTTTCTTTCCTCTTATTCTTTAAAATGTTAAGAAGGAAACAAACTATTGTAGGATTTGAAATCTAAATTCTATGGAGAACGATTATTACTTTAACAATATTTATTTCTCTAGTACTGTATTTTAAGAAACTTCCGACACATTTTTTTACTGTCTTAATAATTCTTTGAAAATAAAAAAGAGGATGACTGTCATCTGCATTTTTATATGTAAAAGTTGTGGGGTGTGGAAAACATCAGTGGTCACTAATGTGTTCTTTTGTAGAGCTAAATCAGTACTTAGAAAACTGATGGTATTTGGTTCATTACCACAGGCAAACATGCTGAAATGATTGTTAGGCATGGGTATTTGTTTTTGTTTTCAAATTTTCTAGCACCTTACAAATAATTTATTGGATGCGACTTATGAAAACACACAGAAACATTACTGTAAAACTTCTTCCTTTTGAAGCCATATTATTTGTGTATAGTGTGTGTGGATGCTAAAAATATTTTTTAATTGTCTCTTGTGATTCATGGGATACATATGGAAAATACAAACGTGGTGTTTATAATTTGACTTGGTTAATTCTCAGTGTCCATATCATTCTTTCATAATTTCTTCATGAAAAATGTAATCACATACAGATTTCTGTTCATTTGCAACACAAAATTACCGTGGAATGCCATTTCAGACGGGATTGGGCACGTTCAGGGCGGCATGGCCGTAAACTGGAATGCCATTTCAAGCTAATCATCATCAAAAGTTTCTGAAAGTCTGGTTTATATTTTTTAAGTGCTGTATATGGATGGCTTAGTTTTCATTTTTGGAGATTACCTCTTTTAAAAAATTTTTGTCAGATTGCTAAGCTGTGAGCAATGGTTATGGTACTGTTATCATATTCTGATTAATGCCCTTTTGATAATGTGTTTTCATCTTCACATTTTTTAGTGTCATTACCTACCGAGTTTTTGTGAAAATAAATTTGCTTTGCCTATTAAAACAAAGTCTTTGAGATTAATGTTTTTTTACTATTAATTTTTTAACAACTTCCTGAGTTTTCTTTTTAAAAGCATTAGTATTCATTTCAGTGAGAAGGCACAACATGGCTGTAGATAGCTACTTAAAGCAAATGGCCGTAGAAAATGCCTTTAGGATTATTGTTTAACAGATAGTTTAATTTGTATAGCTATTTATTTTAGAAATGGGAGAGTATTGTTTTCCTGTAATCCAGTCTATCTTGTATTACTGATTCATTGAAACCTAATTGATACCTGGATGTGTTCATTTTTGAAAGAAAAAGAAGTTACTAGGCTGATCAAGATAAATCAAGTCATATATTCATGGGAGACTGGAGATGAGAAAAACACAAGCTATATCCAGAATTCCTCTCTTCTTTACTGTTAAAAGTAAGAGAGACGAGCAATAGGATAATACATGCTTTATTTTGTCCTAAATGTATATCATAAAAAAAGAAAGTTATTATTGACCAGAGTATCACTTGAAGCTACGGGTTCACAATTACGGGTTCCAAATCATAGATTCAGAAGCAATCTATCTGAGAATTTATTTTAATATATGTCACCTATTACTTATTTTACCTCCTCAGGGTTTATAGCTCTTTCATGGTTTGTTAGGTACAGCTTATTCTTTTTTAAAGCCCAAGGTACTAAGGGTTTTATACATCCACTTTTATGATATACATTTAGGACAAAATAAAGCATGTATTATGCTATTGCTTGTGTCTCTTACATACTTTAAGAGTAAAGAAGAGAGGAATTCTGGATATTAGCTTGTGTTTTTCTCATCTCTAGTCTCCCACGAATATATGACTTGATTTATCTTGATCAGCCTAGTAACTTGCTCCACATTTTTCCAAAAGTGCAAAGCAGTTTCAGCTAAAAATACACATATCAAAATGCTCCAAAAGTTGTGGCCACAGCTCAAAAATGCTGATCAATTTTGAAAATCTAAATCAGCCTCGGCCATGAAACCGAGGGAAGAACCTTTGTGGTGGGAGACAGATTTCCAAAAATTCACCACAGTCCTGTTCTTAGCTGGAGTTTGTGCTGATGTTGCCAGACAACTGAGGAATAGATGCAAAAAGCAGGAAGCATTATTGAATTGAGCCCTAGTGCCAATGTGGGAAAAGCAAATTAAAATGTAAAAGAATATTTTTCCACTCCTGGCGTCTCAACATAAAATGGCAAAATACACGCTTGCTGAAAAAGTTACAGAAATTGCTAATTTTGCCAAAAAGTAAAAGCCGATTACCAGTTCTTTTTTGTGTTAAAAAATGCATAAATAGTTAAAGGCTTTTTTTTTTTTAACCCAAATGAAATAGTTTTAATTTACAAATCAAAATATACATACATTTAAGTTGGAGAAGTATTTTGACATAAATACGTATATGGGCTTTTTTCAGTATCTTTTGATATATTTCAGGTGCAACTTGAAGAATGGATGATGATGATTTTGGTGGTTTTGAGGTATGCACTATTATTTATATTAGTTTGTTTTAACTTTATGGTTTTATAATGGAGTAAAACCATTTTGAAAATGTATTTTTCATTGGCATTCGTGATCTTTTCCTTATCATTTTGAATGTCATTCTGGAGTAAAAGAACGCTATCAAGGAAAATTAAAAATATCCTCTCTGAAAGTTAAAATTGATTTATTATTATCCAACATTTGGTCTTGCCCATAGGAATGGTTTAAATTCAGGTAATTAAGTGCTACCAGTGGAAGCACTAAAGGAAAGATTTAAAAATTGTCAACAGATGATTTGCTGGGATATATCTCTCTTAGGAAATACTTTTGAGATGAGGGATGAGTATTAAAGATCCTGTCACATATTTTTATGTTTACACCTGTAATGAGTTAATTAGTATGTTAAGTACATAGTGTTTTGGTGGTTTATAAAACTAATTAGTATGTTTGTGTTGTAAGATTATTCTCTCAGGTTTGAGTTGGATACTTTTTAAGTGGAAATTGTTAGCTGAAGAAGCACTGTCTTTTCCTTAATCCTTTTCAATGTGTGTTCATTTTATTGAAACATTTTATAACCCAGTTATTTTTATGGAGCCAGTATAGTCTTGCAGGAAAATCTCTGGATTAGGAGTCAGGATGCCTGAGCTCAAGTCCTGTAACTACCATCAAGTGAAATCTATGACTTCTTTTTTTAAGGCTTTCACCTACTTTGGATTTGGTAAAATGGAATTGTAAAAGTTAGAGAATGTGATTAATGACATCAGTAGGAGAAATAAACTATTAGGTATATTTTCAGTGGTCTGAATTTCATGGAAGAATGGTGTGAGTTTAGGTTGGGATCTTTTTCTCTTTTGTCATTCTTTCGTATCTGTCAATATGGAGAATGGATATACCTTTTTTCTGTGTCTCATCTAAAAGTGGTTTTTGTTCAGCACATTTTTATGTTTTCTGCATTTTGTTTACTATTTTAGGCTTTGCTAGGTGACTGAATCTTATTTATGTTACTGAAATGTAACATTTAAAATTTTGTTAAAATTTCTTCCATTTTGAGGAAAATGTATGTTTCAGATATCATCTGACTTAGTTTATTATTTGGAATTTGTTAGTTATTTGAAAGTTACAATCTAGCATGGTCTCCTTTATTTAAACCATGCTTCATGTATTTTATCAGAAAAGAATAGGGTGGCTAGCACCCCTTAGAGTAATAATTACACACTGTTCTTTTAGGTATTACGTAAATACAGTGTCAGTCAACATTGTAATTTAATTGTAGTTATTGGATCCCACCCCCACATATATGTTCATTTTTCATAGTTTGTGGAGAGTACCTTCTGTGTTCTATGTTACTTAACTCCTGTGGCAGGTTGCCCCACTTAACATCTCCTTGTCTGACAGCTCAATGAAGAATCCAAATTTAAATTCTGGCTCTAATTTACAGTAATAATTTTGCTGTGACCTGAGCACTTAACAGACAGAAAACTCTGCACTCTTACCCACAAACTCAACATTTAGTAATTGTCCAAAAATAGGATGGCTTGTTGATTGAAAATGTCAGCTTTAGAATTCTCTAAATGTAGGAATTGTCTACCAGTAAGTCCAGTTCGATTATTGAAGAAGGTAGATGAATCCTGTTTGTTTAGATTAATCTCTACATCTTGTGCTAATTAATTAAGAAGATTTGGTCTCCAGATTTTTAAAGAAAAAAATATTTTTCTTACATAGATGGATAAATGTTGTAATGAGTTAAGTTAGAATACTTAGATGTAAAGTTCACAAGTAAAAATGTGGTTAAGGATACATAAAATAAAAATCTTATTGAAAGGAGATTTATTTGAATAAGGAACAAGAATTTTTACTTGAAGATAATAAGTCATGGGTACTGGGGGTGGTGAGTTGTGGTGGGGTGGTAGCAATGAAGACTGAAAAGCAATTGGATATTTAAAGAGAATATGAAAGTGTGTGGTGTATTATAGAAGATAATGCTTGTAGAACTTGGATGCTTTGTCACTTAAATAGCATTACTCCTTTTCAGGTCTTCTAAAATAATCTTGCCTTTGCTTTGTAGGCTGCAGAGACTTTTGATGGTGGAAATGGTGAAACTCAAACAACATCGCCTGCTATTCCTTGGGCTGCCTTTCCTACAGGTATTGGTGTACAGTAACTAGGAATTTTTTTCCGTTTAACATTTTCACCTATTCTTTGAAAGCCTGTTTCTCATCTTTTCACTTGGCCTTCTCTGATCTGAAAAATGGAATGACTCAGATTTACTCTTGCATTTAGGTTTTTTAAAAAATAACAAACTATTAATTGCACAACAAATTCCATGATGGTGGCTTGAGCTTGTTCAAAAAATGATATGAACATTAAATTATATTAAAGTATGATTTACATTTTCTAATTTATCTCGATTTTAGGAAGGTGAAGTACCAAATAACTTTTTTAGATTGTTTAGTTCATTAGTTAGACTCCCTTTTTATATGCTGAAAATAATTTATCATTTTTACTTATTTAAATTTCTAAGTTTTTTTAAAAATAAAATCATTCAAGTATTGAGAACTAAAATTGTCATGTAAGAAATTAAATATAAAAATAAATTCCATTATTGACAAACATTTCTTGGAAGACCTAATATTCATCGTTAATAGTCATGTCTAAAAAATATTTTGAGCTTACTAGACTTTTCTGTTAAATCATTTTAAAGTCAGGTGTAGAAGATGATGGTATTTTCAATAGCTATACCTAGTCCTAGACTGTTAAGAGTTTTTCATCCTACAAGTATTTATCCAGTGCTTCTAATACGTTAGGCACTATGGGGATATAGAGATGTACAGAACATGATCCACAGTCTAGTAGTCCTTTACTTTGAGGGTAGATAGGGCAGACACATGCGTATTTGTAACATGAAGCAGATTTGTCATTTGGGAAGATTTTGTCATCCTTTCGTTTAGGAAATGGTTATTTCTTGCCTGGTATGAGTCAAGTGGTATCCTCAAAGCTGGCTACGTATATTGCTGATCTGGACTTTGAAGGTTGCATATCGTTTCAACAGGCAGATATGGGAGAATGGGGAAAGATTTTGAAAGGAAAAGATAAATGGAACAAAATTGCAAATGACAGAAAGAGATGGCATTGTTAGTATGCTCATTCTTGTTTGGGGGCTTTATATATGTTGTTTCCTCTGCTAAAAATTGTCTCTCTTATTTTTTCACTGCCACTCTTTCCCACTCCCTTAGCATACTATCTCTTATTTTTTTTAATGTTTTATTTCTTGCTTTAGTATTTATTTTTTTGAGACACCTTCCCAGTGAACCCTCTCATGCCAACGTGCACCTGTTATCTGACTTTCATGTTAAATTGTAAGTTTTGTGGTGTTAGACGCTATGTCTGCTTGGCCTGTTATATCTTAAATGCTGAGCATAGTGTCTAGCTTATAGCTGGCTCTTAATAAATATAGAATGAGTAATTTAAAATGAATGAATGAATTACTAACTGAATGAATAAATAGATTAGGAGGGCAATGGAAATGGATAAGAAGAGTTGGGATAATAAATGATGTTTATATAATGGCTCAGGATTTTTAGTGTGCTATCATGTGTTTGTTTATGGTAAGGTAGGCAAGGCAACTATAATATTGCCATTATGTGGATGACAAAATGATGATTTTTAAAAGTTTTGTAGTTTGATATGGTGTAAATATGTTTAGGGATGAAATCTAGTCTTTCAGATTCTGTTTTAATTCTTTTTCAGTAACTCAGTTTTTTGAAAAAAGTGTCAGCAGGACTATCTTACTGGATGTGGCAGTGAAGGAGAAGTCACAATTGGTTTTTGAGGTTTCAAGTCTTGATTCTGAAAGAATGGCGTTACCGTGGATGGAAATAGAGAATTCGAGAGCTGGTTTGGCACAATGTGGGATCTTAATGAATTTATTTTAGACATGTGTATTTAAGGTACCTAGAACTGAGGAGAAAGGTTTTCCCATTGATAATGGCAGTTCAAGTGGTAGGAGATCTCTGGAAGAAACAATATGTAGAGAGTATAGGGTTGAGTAGATTAACTTCGATGTCCATAGTTAGGGAATAGGAGGAAGTAAGAGACAGGTCAGAGAGGTAAGAGGACAGTGGGCTAGTGCTACAACACAGAAATTGGAAGTACAAAATTTCGAAGACTCTATGGTTGCTAATGTCAAAGGCTGTAGAGATGTCAGTGAGATTGGTGGCTGAGGAAAAACCCACAGATCGTCATGAGTGGCTTTTGAGGAAATGATTTCGTAGGTTGGAAGTTGGAGCCAAATTGCACTTCTTTACTTTTTATGAAAGCAGAAACAGAATCTGGCTTCTTATAATAAATTGTGACAGTGTACTAAAGAATGATATATTGTGGGCAAATTATCTATTAATAGTTCCTATTCTCCAGCATGAACACTTTATGTCACATCTGCACATGCCTATATGTTAGCAGGTCATGTCCTCAAAGCCTGATGAAATTGGAATTAACAAATCTTCTCATACACACACACTGTCTCTCCCTCATTCCCTCAAAAAAATCAGGTCTGAAGAAAGTACTCTTTTTCGATTTCCTCAATGACTTCCAAAAATGGAGAAAAACAAACCTGGCTAAGGGCTAAAGTTAAAGACATGGTATGTGTTCGCTCAATCAAAGCAATCTTTCTCCTTTGTTAGATAGTTTGTCCTCTTCTGGCTGCTGAAGAAGTCAGCCCCTGATTCAGGTAGTGTCAGGTAGCCCGAGGTTGAAAGTGATAGGAACAACCTAATTAGCATAACAACTTAATCATTTCCAAACTAAAGACCAGAGATAGGAACCCTTAAGAGAGCTAAGGCAGATACTTTTCAGTATAAGAAAAGACTAATTTTCTTGTTTTTTGGGGGTCTACGTCTCTACTTACAGCCCATCTGTCTATAATCTATCTATATGGAAAATATTGTTAAAAGAGAGGAATATTAACCAAGTTTTACCCAGCTTAAAATTTAAGAAGATAACGCAGAAACATTTAGTTTAAGTTTTTAATGTATTTGGGGGAAATAGAAATCTTCATTCTTGGAGTTAGGGTAAAGGATTTTGTTAAGTAAAGAGTGTACTGGGCTTAGTGTGCCTAGTGATTATACTTCTTCAGGACTTGCAGTTAGTTGGAAGATGATTTCATAATAGCACCTGGGATAATTAATGTATCTCTCCAAGTGTCTGTTGATAGCCTTGATTTTGTTAATGGGTCGAGTTACCTGAAGACATGCATCTCACTGTATATTAGCATCATTTACATGGTGTACTCTTTTAATTGCTGGCTTGTATGCATTGCTGATGATGAAATTAATGAATTGCCAGTCAGAATAAAGAAAATGTGCATGTTGGCTCTTTACATAAACTATTATCTCTAGGTCCATATATCATTAAGGTATGGCATCTAACCTGTAAAATGTATCTTTATACCTCCATTATCATAGAAATTGGAGAATGTAAATAAGAGATGAAAGAATATGAAATTATCAATCTCTTTTCCTATTTTCTCTAGGGCTCAGTTAATTTTCCTGATCATTCTCAATTCAGTCATTTTAAGTGGAAATGATGATTAACAAGAGTAGTCAGATTTTCTGAAAGAAAGAACAGCTATTTTGTTGGTCTTTTGCATAGCATATAGGAAAGTTTTTGAGTTCGCTACTCATAGCAATCTATTTTACAGAAAAAGATCTTTTTATTTTTGGATAAGATAGCTCTTATTTTTTGAAATTGTTCCCAATTAACTGTCTTTCTAAATGTTTATGAGACTCATAATGTTCTACTTTTTAGGATACTAAGAGCAGAGACTTTTCAGAAGGGTTATCTTCTGATACACATATGTACATATAAATGCACAAATGTGCATATGCCTATATATTAATGTATCAGTCAGAATTTGGGTATATGTATATATAGCTATGTATTCTGATTTCTTTTCTTTTCCCCCCTTCTATCTTCCAATGCAAGTTCTCTACTTACACTGTTTTGAAAGGAATGTATCTTTACTTGATCTTGCAAGTTCTAAGAACTGTTAGTCTTAGTTTGATGTCGCTGCTTTTTTTTGGATTATGTTTTCTAATTGCAACAGACTCAAAATTTCAGAATCCATGGAATTAATTTTAATTTTTTTATTTGTTCATTCATTCACTCATTTATCGTATATTTGAATATGTACTGTGTATGAGACACTGAATGCCACGTGCTGTGGACCTTTATTCCATTTTCAGGGATGCCATATGAAAGTTGTCATCCCAAAGGACAGGATGTTTCATAAAATGTGTTGTTAATATTAGCAAACACTTTAATCAATAACTTTAGTTTCAAATCTTTGATAGCAGTTACATGAAAAGAATATTATGTCAGAAAGTGTTGTCATGGAGCTACCAATAAAAGGAAGAAGTTGAAAAAAAAAAAGTGTTGTCATGTTGCCATTGTGTATAGAGTGGGTGGTGCTGTATTAGAGGCAAATGACTGTTTGCTTTTTACTTTTAACTGTATCAATATAAATTGCCTGGAAGGCAAGGTGGGAGGCAAAACCTTGAACACTGTCCTTTCTAGTATGTTTCTAAGTTCTTTGTAGCACTACACAGACCACATTAGAATGCATTGACCATCAAAGGGAAAAACTAGAGATCCAGATAGATACTTTAATCCAAATTAGCTCCTTCAGAACAGCTTAGATAGAGGGCAAACCAAACTGTCACAAGCCGACCCTTTAGAAGGAATAATGGGAATTGGACCAGCAGATGTTGAACCAAATAACTTAGATGTGGTTCACTTTGCATCTGGAGCTATTTGCATACAAAGCCAACAGGAAAGTTCAAACATTTTTCTCAAGACATTGGCAGAGAACAACCTGGAAGACAGATGCCTTTTTGATTTCATGGTTCAGTTTTCCATTCTCCATTCTCCTGTCCAGGAAAACCTAGGACAACAAATCGGTCATTTTATTAATATCCCATTACTGTCCTTGCTAACCCTGTTTTTCCAGTAGAATCTGTGTTACACATCTGTGAGAGCTCAGAACCTGAGTCCACAAATTTTTGTTTGAGGAAAAATTGTTTCGATATTTTTCTTGAGATTAATTGGTGGTTTGTACATAGTAATAATAAACATTAATCAAATTCATTTGTCTCATCTATATTTGAGGTAAAATGTGAAAGTGATTCATTACATAGTCACATATGTGCATTATAGTAGGCAGTATGGATAATGTTTAAAACTTTTCGTCCTTTCTACTTTCTATCTACATTAGACATTTTTGTTAGGTCATAAGCCAGATTTCTATTGTAGTGTATTGATTTCATAGTATCTTTACTCAGATTATTTGAATGTGAGTTTGCCACATAACTTCTTTTTTCTACTTCCTGTATTTTCTTTTTACCTCCCAGGTTATTAACTCACCTTCTTTTACTATGGAGCCAGTTCTTTAAAATGATACTTAAGATGATAGTTTCTATAAGGTTGTACATTATTGCTGTGCATATAAGTATTAGTCTTGATGTGGGTTTTCAGTAATTGTGGAAGTTCATGCCTTCATTAATGCATACAATAGGGAATATACCAGTGATATTTCTTATGATTTTGAAGATTAGGTTTATAGCATGGTTCACAGTCAAATATCCCTGACTATGGAGTGAAGAGTTCTGGCTTTGCTTTCAACTGTGTAACTTCTCTGAAACTCAATTAGCTAATCTATAAATTGAAGGATTTATATCAGTATTCTTCTAGATTTTGAGTTCTGAGTTTATTTTTAATTTTATTTTCTGGTTACAATGTCTGTAATATGAGTAGCTTCCACCAGGTGAATCATGGTCCTGGTTTTAACTGCATGGTACAACTGACACAGTACTAATCTAGTAAATTACATTTGTTCTAAAAACATAACTCTAAACATGGAACACACATATTAATGTGAAGAACTATAATACTTAAGGGAAACTTTGTCATTTTCTATATGTTTTAATTATCATTTACTGTTTACACTGATTTTTCTTACAGTATTTTATGGTACCATCTTTATCTGTTCTGCCTGACTCTGAATTTGCTTTTTAAAAAGACTGCAGTATGCTTTTTAGGATATTTTAGAATATATTTAAAGAAAAACAGTTTAAAATAGAGTGTTTTGGGGATTATCCCATATTACTAAAACATGAATGTTTGGCAACAAGTATCTTTTCTATAATGATTAATATAATGCTCTGAATGTTTATCATTATAATCTTAAAATAGCAAAAATGAAAGGCTATATTTGTCTCAGTAACATAGGAATCATTGGCTAGCATTCTTGTACCGATATATACATGTCTATTTAGGTATTCATTTTGAATTACATTTCTTTGTCTTTAGAAGCTATACTTTTTATAGTTTTGACAGGCAGGCACATACCTACACGTATGAAGTACAAGGGCGTGAATGTAAAGGGAAATAATAGAAAAGATATATAGCGAAAATTTTTCTTTTATTATGGTTTTCTAGTCTCACTTCTGATACAACTAGTTTTAGTTTCTTTTGTAACCATCCAGAGATCTTCTAGGCATGTAAAAATGTATACTGTCCCTTCTGTATAGATGATGGTCTATTATATATACATACTAATACCCTTTGCTTTCCTTTCTACAATAACTTAAAGAACTTTCTACAGAAGTACTTATAGATCTTCCAAATTTATTTTTGTGGTTGCACAGTACTCTTTTTCATGGATGTACCATTATTCATGTAACCAGGTATTTTCCCTTCAATTTATTGCCGATACAAACAGCCCTATAGTGAATATTCTTGTATGTAATTTCAGCAAAGCTATATTAATTAGGGTGATAATTTATACTGTTTTTGTGACTTAAAGATTATTTAAAATTAACAAATAGTTTACTTATTAATTTTACTAATATAAGCATAGAGCAAAACATGCTCTTTAACTCTGTATAGTATCAAATTTTATATTTAAGGTCACATATGAGAAAACATTGGCCATGTTGAAGGAGATGATAATTTTATGAGTATCTTGAAAATAAAGTCATACTTGATTTTGACCATGGGCAAACTAGTAGTAACATGGTAGTTTCAAATGCTCTTTAGTTATGACATCGAATTTTTTTATGTATAAAATAATGTTCATTGAAACATTGTTTATAATAGCCCCCCATCTAGAACAACCCAAATGTTCATCAGAAGTAGAAAGTTTAATATTTTGGGTTGTATTTATATACTAGAACACTATATACCTGGAAAATTAACAAACTACAGCTAATATGATACCATGGAAGAATCTCATGAACATATATACTGTCCTCACAGTACCTTTAAGAGATCAGTAAGAGGTCTCAACTGACAGACTGTTCTATAATGTAATAGCAGATTCTTTAATATCAGATCCTTCACACAATCTGTACAGTGTAGAATGTCAGCCTCCCCTTGGGGTTCTGGAATTCTTGTTCTTCATTAGAATGAGGGCTCCATTATTTTGGTTACAGAGTCAGACCCAGGACTGGTTCAGAGCAAGCCCCATGTCTGAATCTTCCAAAGGGCAGAAGTCATCATCCTGCTCACTCAATTGGGATGGCACGGGGAGGGGAAGGGGGAGTAGATTTTAGATATAAGAACTATGGATGAATAGTGCAATATGGGACTAAGAAAAATTTTAGAGCTTGACCTAAAATCTCTGGTATGGTAGTCAGAGACCAAGTCTG
>RJWJ010025146.1:0-29788 GCA_004363605.1 Indri indri
GAGAAGGGCAACCGTGAGGAAGAAAAGGAAGCAAGAGAAGCTAATGCTGTTATTATGGTTTTTTTTTTTTTTTTTTTTTGGTTATGAGTGAATTAGGGTCTAAATGAGGGCAAGAGTAATAAGGATGGAAGAGATGGATTGATTGTAAGAATATAGTTAGAGTGAAATCAGGGAAATTGTTGACTAATCACGGGAGAGGATAAAAAAGGAAGTAAAGAATGGTTTCTAGGATTTAGGGTGGGTTAATAGATTAAATGCATTTTTGCTAGCAGAAAGAGAATATAAAGAAATTAGCCTTGGGAGAAAGAATATTTATTCAGTTTTGACATTTTCGAAGCTCCTATGCATTGCCTATGTTTGCATAGCAAGCAAACAGTTTAATTAATTAATCCCAGACTGCAAAGAGAGGTCTAGGAGAACAAATAAATTTGGAAGAAAGAGGCATATAATTAGTAGTTGAAACAATGAAAGTAAATGAAATCACTCAAAGGTAGTGCACGGGCACAGAAAAGCAATGTGAGGAACCAAATTTTAATATGGATAAAGAAAGATCACGGAGGGGGGTGGAGAGAGGGAGACAGCCACTAGGAACTGTAAAAAATGGAAAAGAATAAGAGGAGTTTTGTCCATTAGGAAAGCTGAGGGTGTAGAAAATATCAAGGAAGAGGGATTTTCCAAACTAGACTCTGAGGTGCTTAAGGGCAAGAGATGTTGACTTTACCTTTGGTCTGCGAGGTCCTATCCCACAGCATGGGAAATAGTAAGCACTCAGTGCAAAGTTGGTAGAAAGAATGAAAAGAAGAGAAGTGATAAAAGTAAAGATAAATATTTAAGTTAAAAATTTCAAATACAATGTAAGGACCACTGGATTTAATGACTGAAGGAGACAGAGAGTCTAAGGTTTTACAAATAGTGTGGTCAATGCCACAGACGCCACAGAAAAGAAAGTTATGAGAATTTATAATTTATTTTTATAAATTTAAATAGAACTTTTATTGTTTTATTTTTATTTTATTGTGTTATTTTATTTTTTTTAATTTCAGAATATTACAGGAGTACAAATGTTTAGGTTACATATATTGCCTTTGCCCTGCCCAAGCCAGAGAATTTTGGTTTTATTGTGGTACATTTTATTTACTTTCCTTCAGTTTACATTAGAAATAATATACTGAATATCCACCAGATGTCACTATATGCATGCAAATGTTTTACTTTGAAACGCTGTAGTGGCAAAGCTTTTTATAGAAAGGTACTCAAATATAAAATGAATGTCTTTTATTGAAAAAATTATAATTCTTTAATCACCCATACATTATATATATTTACTCATAGATTATTGAAAATCATATTATATAAAATTTTTACTCTGGCCAAATATAAATACTTCATTTGTCAATTTGAAATGTTTTTCTCACGTTTTATGTATAATAAATATTTACTTAAAGACATGTAGCTAGAGGCTGACGCCACGGCACTCACTCTAGCCTGGGCGACAAAGCAAGACTCTGCCTCAAAAAAACAAACAAACAAAAAAAAAACATGTAGCTAGACAATTATTTAATTTTTTTGCAGAAATTAATCTAAATACTTTTAGTTAATAAAATCAGATACCTGAAAAACTACAGAGAATAATTTGAAAATCCTGTCAAAACAATAAAATTATTCAGTGAGATGTCCAGCTACAAAATTATTAGATAGAAATTTGTTAAATTTCCTATATACTAGGAAAAAAACAGAAAATATAAGGAAGAAAATATGCCATTATAAATACGGGGAAAAAGCATAATGGGAGAAAAATAGATAAAAGTGTTTTACCTACCTGAGGAATAATTTAAAACTTTACTAGAAAATATAAAAGTACTAACAAAAAATTCTATGACAGAATGAGTACCTCTGGGAAAAAAATTAATTCTCCCGAGATATTAAACATTCTCTGTGTTTAATGGTATAGCAACTAATATATCAATTAGGTTATGAGGAGGAACTTTTGCAATTTCACTAAAATTATATAAAACCATTTTTAGACTAGTTTAATCCTATTGTTATTAGAATTTATTATAAAGCTACAATTATTTTTAAAGCTAAATATTAAAGAAGACTCCCCTGAATACAAATGACTAGAATTCATAAATTCACCTAAAATGAAAACTCTGGTTTAGTATATGATAAAAGGGGTGTATCAAGTCAGTGCAGAGAATATTTATTATTCAATAATACTTAAAATAAACACATAACTAAGTTTGATAAGAGCAAATATAAATATGTTTACATGAAGTTATGTTTTAGAAATACATTCAAAAAATTATGGCAGGCCGGGCGTGGTGGCTCACGCCTGTAATCCTAGCACTCTGGGAGGCCAAGGCGGGTGGATCGCTTGAGGACAGGAGTTCAAGACCAGCCTGAGCAAGAGCAAGACCCCGTCTCTCCTAAAAATAGAAAAAAATTATCTAGACAACTAAAAATATACATAGAAAAAAAATTAGCCGGGCATGGTGGTGCATGCCTGTAGTCCCAGCTACTCGGGAGGCTGAGGCAGGAGGATCGCTTGAGCCCAGGAGTTGGAGGTTGCTGTGAGCTAGGCTGATGCCATGGCACTCTAGCCCAGGCAACAGAGTGAGACTCTGTCTCAAAAAAAAAAAAAAAAAAAAATTATGGCAATGTTGGTGTCCAAGAGGTATACTGCTTCTTCATTTTCCCTTTTTTCATGTGTATTGCTGCTTTATAAGTGAAAATAAAAATGGAAGAATTAAAAATGCTATGTTTCCCTGACTCAGTAGGAATAGGAGAGGATAAGTACAATTAAAAATAATGTAACATTATATGATATATATGATTAATATAATTAATATGATATAATACAAAATATAACATGTAATAAATTGATAAATAAAAGAATGTAAAGTCATGAAGGAAATAAAGGCCTTAATCATTGTGAAAAACATACACACAAAAAATAATTGGAAAAGATAATTTTTTGTCATCAGTGTAGAAAATATTAAGTTATTCTTTCTGAATGTTAGTAGTCCAAGTTATGACCAGTTTCAGGATCATTCTAAAAGCAATCAGATTATAGGCCACTGGAATTTTTTTTACTCATAACTTTTGCTACTCAATTTGCACTAACACCCTAATTCACCTGGTATGATTCCATCAGTTATTCATGTAGACGTTTGTGTATGTTTTCTTCCCACTATGCATCGAGAACTGTGCCAAAAACACAGTGAATAGGTATACATCAGATAGGCATTTCTGCTTTAGGATTTATATTTAATATGCAGTTATTATTAAATCATTTCTATATTTACTGAATTTTTGTGGCCAGGTTTGTCCACTGTAAAATTACTTTTTTTCCCATTTGTAAGTAATAAAGACTTGTTTGGGGGGAGATATTTTGAGATTCTACAAGTATTCCATTGCTTCTCAAATTTTGCCCGCTAATTATAGCATCCATCAGATCTTGCCTACT
Organism: Indri indri; assembly: GCA_004363605.1. Taxonomy (NCBI): domain Eukaryota; kingdom Metazoa; phylum Chordata; class Mammalia; order Primates; family Indriidae; genus Indri; species Indri indri. The sequence goes on from RJWJ010025146.1 coordinate 3,467, forward strand.
ACAAGCATTACTTTAGTGTTCTAAATGTTATTTTCTATTTAATTCATTTTTAAAATATTTATTAATTAGAATTCTTCTGTAAAGAAGAGTAGTTCCTTCTCCCATATTTAATTTTTTATGCAATTATTTGTTGATATTAGTATAGACTCAGATTTTTTTTTTATCAGTTGATTGCAATCCAAATTTTATTATTTACTTTTTTGCTCAAATTGTTCCATCCTTATCCACTGGGAACACTTTTTACTTTGACTACTGTGCCCTTGTGATTTGTCACCACAGATGTTTTAGGCTCATCTTGCATATTCTCTAACTCTGCTGGGAATAATTCACTTCTCCAAGAATTCCTGATTCACTCTTTTTTTTTTTTTTTTTTTGGAGAATGGTATTAGAAACCAAGATCTGGATTCGAGTTGTGCTCATTGCTCCTGAAGTGACATTGTAGCCGAGCACATTCAGTGGCTAGAGCTAGGACACCTAGGCATTTATACTAAGACTTTATACACATCTATATTTATTTCTACATTTAATATATTAAAACAACAAAAATATATTAAAACACAAGTTCATACTGATACCTCTTGACTTTAATCCAGAACCACAGGGTTCACGCTACACTCTCTGCCATTCTTCACTCCCCACCTCCATTCCTTATTTGTAACTTTATTCTCTAATTGTGAGAAATCTGGATTCCATTATCTACAATATATTTACTCATTTTCAACCCTCACTTATTCTATACTTAGTGATTTTACAGAAGCAATAACAAAATTAAAGGAGACCTTTCATGAATAATATTTGCCATTTCTTTCCAGCATGCATGGGTGGTAAGGGGGCGTGATTGAAGTTATTTAATATTAGTTACACAACTCCTGGGCAAGACAAACATTATCTGTGCAACTCTAAGCAACTCTACCTTGGAAGGGAACAATTTAAGTATTTTGTTTAGAAATTATTGAGGTAATGTTTCAATCTCATTAACAGTTTAGTTTTGTTATTAAGAAGAGCATCAAGTGATTAAGACAGAGGAGAGATTATTCATTTGGTTGTTTAGATGGTTGGTTGGTTGGATTTTAAAATTTCATAAGAGAGAAACAAAGTCCACATAAATTATAAAGGGAAGGGTCTAAGTTCAACAGGCAATTTTCTGGTACAGTTTAGGAAGGACAATCAGCTAAGAGCAGTGTGTGATCAAGATTTTGCCTCTGGCTTGTAAATTCTTGCGAACAAATATAACTCAAGTAAGTCCAAATTAAAGAAAAAACTTCTCTAGTCCCTTATATCTTCCCTACTTTTAGTAATTTTTATTTTTCGATAAAATTAAAACATATTAAGTATTTTTCTAAAAAATGTAACACCTATAGCAAATTCTATATTACAGAAAGGCTTTATGCTATCATCACTCATGAAAAGCAACTTATTTGGACTCAAAATCTTTGGTTACAGCACAAACTTTTCCAATTAAAACTCTGTGTCTACCATATTAACGTATAATGTTATTTCTGCTGCAGAATGGAACGTAAGAAACAGTATAGGCTGGTAGCTTTGTAGGCAGTCTACATTTTCTGTTAGTCTATCTTGGTGATTCTTTTCACTGAAGAGAATACTTTCAAATTGAAGCAGACCTACATTTAATTTCATTTTACGTCTCAGTTTTCTTATCTTTTGGAGGATAATCACACATACCACAGTATCATTATTAGAATGAAATAAAAACATATATACAATACACAGTATGAATCCAACCACATTGTAAGTGCTTAATTGATGATAATTTAATAAATATTATAATAATAATATACAAACTAATAAAAATAAAGGAACAGACTCTCCCTTTAAGCCTATAGAATGAATACATTTCTACCTATCCATTTTCAATATCTGTGCCCCAGAAATGTAATATAATAAATTGGTACTGCTTTAAGCCACTAAGTTTGTGATAATTTGTTACAGCAGCAATAGAAAACCAGTACAGGTGTCTTGAAACACAGCCTTCATATAGTATTAAAAAAAAAAAAAGACTTTTAGGGTTGTTTTTGTCTGGTCTGATATAACAGTTCTGAAGAAGCCGGGAAAGACATTGAAGTGTCTGAGTAAATCTGTAGGTGTTGAGCAACCCGTGCTGCTTCTGAGCATGGTTAGTCCATTTATTGAGTTTCCAATCAGTTCTGTTAGTGTGACAGTTAATTAAAATTGTTTGGACAACTTAGGAAAAAGTTCACTGTAAATACTCTAAATGAAGTTGGGTTTTTTTGTTTGTTTGTTTGTTGTCTAAGTAGAAATTTCATCTTGATCTTTATAGTACTTGTTTGTTTTCTTTGTGTGTTTTTAAAGACATGCCAGGCTTCTCTTGTTTGATAATATCTTAAATCAAAGTAATAACCGTTATTTATCTCATCATTCAAATACCAATTCATTCGTTAAATGGCAATTTGATTAAAACAATCATTATGTCTTACCTCGTGTAGTTTATAATCTCAGTAAGAAGACCATCATTGAACAAGTATCTATAATTGATAAATATTTCAGAAGTGGAAAACAGAGATAATCTGAGATTGTGTGATAGGGAAAAATTGCCTAGTCTGGAGGGTTTCAGGGAAGATATCCTTGTAAATGTGAGATTTCTATCATTCACTATATGAAGCATAGAAAGGTAATGTTCCATTAATAAAAAGAAAAGCATCAAAATGAAAGAGATTGACTTATTGAAAAATGTTAACAGTGAAGTAGCATATATAATCCATATCTTTGAAGACATTATTCTTGTGACAATTTGAAAAATAAATTAATGAATCAGAGTGTTTTCAATGTATCGCTTTGGCACACAGACTATTTAACATAATTGAACTGTTCTTGTGGTTTAGTATCAGTATAATTGACACTTAGCATTTGTTGTTGTTTTTTTTTTTTTTTAACTGCAACTTGGTTAGATTTTTTTAAAGTAAATGTTTCTTACCACCACTGTTGACTTCTTTTCTTCCTTTTTTAATTTTAATTTTAATGGAGGGAATTTAATATAGGGAATTGGTTAAACAACTACTGGAGGGCTTAAAGGCAAACAGGGGAACACTTCAGGAAGCAGCCACATATCCCAAGGGCTAGAGAACAAAGCAGGGTAGTGGAAGCTATCGGAACCTAGGAACTTGGAGGAGCACTGTGGAGCTGAGACTCTCCCTTCTGAGCAGCAGGCCCTACCTTGGTGGTGCTGATACCCAGGGGTGCAATGACAGTATTGCTGGGAGTGGTTAAAGAAGCCAGAAACTGCTCCCGGAGTCAACAGCTGCTACAGGGGTGAAGTGCCATTGCTGGGTCTTAGTGACAGGAACAGCAAGCAGGTAGGAAGGAACAAGTCCCATCAATTTTTCAGTCTCCCTCTGGAGCTCTTCTTGACAGAACTAACAGGATTTATTCCGCTGGCAAAGAAAAGTTGTGTTTTCCAGAGTTCCCAGCATCAGCATCACAGAGTAGAGTATGTCTATCAGAAATCTATCTAGATATTTCTTTTTTTTTTTTCTTACTACTGATGTTCCTCAGAGTCTCAACCCTCATTCCAGTTGATAATTATATTCAGAGATGTGCCATGTGATGCAAATGGGAAACAAAAAAAATCAAACTTCTTCAATCAGTTTTACAAACCTTACAAAATCTGGTAGATAAAAAGGACTCTGTTGGACCTATTCTCTTTCCTACCCAAAGGTTCTAATGTCTGTCTCTGTGCTATGCTTGTGTTGTGTTTGAAGTGGTCAAATATTCTATGACATGGTGAGTATTGTTGCATGTGAAATCATATATTTTCTCCCACCCATCCTTAAAGTATAAACTGCTTGCCATTTTACCCTGAAACTGCTAATAAGTAGATGAAGTGATCATATTTATTTATTTTGTTACCATGAAAATGATATCTTAGCTTGTGGGGATGGCTAGATATGCTAAACACTAATAGTTTTATTACAGAGTGACCAATTCTACCTTACCAGGGATATCAAGGCATAATACCAAGAAAAGCATTTCCTATAAATGAGCAACATTTGCAGCTAGAATGCATGACATTTGGTGTGGCTTTGAAAACTAAAATAAGGGACATCTGACTTAGAAGATTTTATGAGATTTTTCTCTTAGCCGTGATGACCTTCCCCAATATTGGTGCATATAGATCTACCTTCCTATTTCTGAAAAAAAAAATGTACAGATGAATTTTCATTTGCTGTTAATACATAAGGTTTCACATTTTAAATTTTTTTAAATATAAAGTCCAAGTAAAGCCATTTTTCTATGGCATGTTATTTTCCCTTCTTCTAATAAAGGAATTGTGAATTATCTGGCTCTATTTCTTGTTTTTCTTTCCTTGAAGATATCTGTGAAGTAAAATACTTTTGTCTTTTCAGAAATATGGCCTTTGGTGCTTCTGAGTATTTCAGTTTTTTAGAGGGTTTGATTCCTCTGATCTCTTCCCTGGAAAATATTTTTCCATATTGATCAGCTCATGAAAATCACCTCTGGTTTGTAACTCTATTCAAATTATATTGCATTTTATAAACCATTCCTAACAAAAAAATTGTAAATGAAAATTGTCTTACCACCTTTCTATCCTTAGTGTGTCTTATACATATTTATACACTAGCATCTATAAAAATTTATTGAATTTGTTTTTATATCCATATCCCTCTATTTCTCAGCAGGCCTCTTAAAGACAGTATCAATATCTTTGCTTGTTTTTGCAGCCTTCAAACATGTGGGGCACGTTAAATCCTTAAATAATATTTAGAACTTGAGTCACAACTCACACTGAAAGTAAATTGTGCTGATCCCAGTTTAGACTGTGCAAATCTTCTGTGCAAATAAAATATCATAATAATATAATTGGTGAGTAAAAGAACAACACACATCATGTTGCTCAGTACACAATGAATGTTGTTATACGTTTGATAACTTTTATCCAAAAATCATGTAATAAATCAGTGCATATTAAAACTAATCTCTAATTTAGGAAATATCATTGTCAGCCTTCCCCATATAATTGTTGGGTGTGGGTATGTATGAGTATGTATGTAAATATCTGTGCCTGTATGTGTGTGTACGTAAAAATGTAATTTTGCTATGAACACCCTCAAATAATATTAGTGATGTGAACAACCATTTATAAGACAATGAGAAATAATTATTCAAAATTGTTCTAGCAATTTACAATATCACCAATAAAATGTAAGCCTTTCTTTTGCTTCGCATCTTTAAGAATCTTATCCAAGGAAGAGTGCAATCTTCTATAAATTTGGCTAGAAAACTGCCCATCCTCTTTAATGAGTCCAGAGGTCTAGGCTGGTGGTGAAGGGAGTATTAAAAACACCACTTTGGTCTCAGACACAACATGTAGTATCCTACAATAACATAACATAACATTTATTTTTTGATCCCTATCTCGTACCGTGTCTACTTCCTTATTGTTCGAAAACTTGAATTTTAGGAGTATGTGCAAAATTATCACCTTCAGACTCCAAAACATGGGGTCTAGGCAAGAAAACGTTGAGAAATTGGCAAAACAAGTGGCATTTGGGGACCCAAATACCCCATGGTGAGAACTAGCCTCTTGATGCAGTTGTCGCAGCAGGTGTGTGCAGGCAGGTGAATGTTTATAACAGGTGCAGGTTTGAGCAATGCAAATTGCACAGTTTGGGTGAACAGACTGTGCAGACCTCTGTGTCCAACAAACCTCAGCACTTTGCCACAGCTGGAACTGCAGGGATGGGGGATAGATAAGGTTGAATTTTTACTATCGGAAAAAGATGTCTTAAATGCAAGACTAGGATCATCTCAAAAGTGACAGAGTTTCAATGTATGTGAATTTCAGGCATTGCTGGGTTGACCAATCTTTACTTACTTATTTTCTTTCTCAGCCATGACTGTATCTTGGGTTAAAACCACAAAGGTGGCTAAAGTTGGCACAGATAACAACAATTTCAACTTTGGACTCTTCATGCTTCTTTAATCTGCAGGCAAAGAAAGGAGTTTACTGTACTGGCTGGAGTGATTGATCCAGATTACCAAGGGAAAATTGGACTACTGGTCCACAATAGAGGTAAGAAAGAATATGACTGGAATAAGGGAGATTCCTTAGGATGTCTCTTACTGTTACCATGCCCTATGATACAATCAATGGGAAACTACAACATCCCAATTCAGGCAGACCTACTAATTGTCCGGACTAGGTCACTCTACCAGGTAAAGAATCAGAACTAGCTGATGTGCTTGCTGAATGCAAAGGGAATATAGACTGGGTAGTAGAAAGAGATAGTTATAAATATCAGCTATGGCCATGTGATGAATTATAGAAATGAGGACCGTAATTGTCATGAGCATTTCTACCTTATTTTGTTATGACTATGTGTGTATACTATTACTATCTTTGTTTCCTTCCCTTTCTTATCCCTTTATCATGTAGCACTAGATATGTTGATTTTTATATCAGCATTTAAATATTAACTGTACATCATAGTATTTAACTTCCAGAACACCAAGGAGAAGGGTAAACCTTACCTAGGGACTTGTTATCCTCTTCTGGGAAAAGGGGTAGTGCGTTTCTGGTTGTAAACGGGATAGTTGTATAATGTTAGATGCAAGTATCACTTTGTTATTGTCTCTATTTCAATACGCATTGGTGTCAAGTTGACCAGGGGTGGAATTGTGATGCTTAATTTTAGATGTCACCTTAACTGGACCACAGTACTTAGCTGTGTGGTATAACATTATTCTGGATGTTGCTATAAGGGTATTTTTGGATGAGGCTAAAATTTAAATTGGTGAGACTTTGAGTAGATTGTTCCCCATAATGTAGGTGGGCCTCATCCAATCAGATGAAGGCCTGTGAGCACAAAAAAGTGACTTCCCCTAAGAAAGAAGGAATTCTTCCAGCACACAGCCTTCAGGCTTGACCTGTAACATTGGCTCTTCCATGTCTTCAGCCTAATGACCTTTAGACTTAAAGAGCAGCATCAGCTCTGCCCTAGTCTCCAGCCAGCCAAACTACTTTGCAGATTTCAGCCTTGCCAGCATTCAACACAGCATAAGCCAAATTAATGTTTTTCTATACATGTATGCAACCTATTGGTTCTGTTTCTCTGGAGAAACCTGACTAATACAATCACCGTGGCAGAACACAGTTCAGTCTGTTTCTGTCAAATGAATTCTAAACTCCAGCACATAAGTAAATGAGGCCCACTGGCTGACATAAAGAGAATAAGAAATTAAAGAAAGAAGAATTTTGGAATTAACTCTGAAGATTTAATATATAGAGAAAACAGTACTTATTTCTAGATTGTACTTCTATCTGGGAAATTGCTGATGTAAGAGTGTAAATATTATTTTATAATAATATTTTATTATTGGGAAATTTACAATGTCATTTATAAAGTTACATAACCTCCCAAGAGCGATATTAGATAACATTCTGAAGATAAATAAATATGAAAAATGAAATACGGAGCAAATTTTCAGCCTCTACTAGCATAGCCATTGAGAGTTAATTGTTTAACGTCCTCATGTGACCCATTTTTAGATCTTATGGAAGTAAAACCAAAATTGTCCATCATTGGCCAAAGGGAGGACTTTGGAATTGGTGGAAGGTTTCTGAAGGTAAAGGTAGAACAGCAAGTTCTCCAATAAGTATTAAAATTGTTATAGGTTTTTGATATAAATGTTTTTGTAGGTTGAATTCTCATTTACTTCTAGTTTTCTAAAATATTTTTGAGTGCTTTTCCCTGCACCTTTTGAGATAATTACATAATTTTTAATTTAATTTTCTAATGGGATGATTCAAATCTAATATTTCTTTTTAATGCTAAATCGCCTTTAATGCCAAATGCAAATACTTGAGATAATCCCAAATTATTTATGATTACACTCACACATATATACATGCACACATACAGATATATTCATATATACATATATTTCTCCAAATATGATTGGGTTATGTTCCAATAAACCCATCATAAGTTGAAAATACCCTAAGTAGAAAATGTGTTCAATACACTTAACATATTGAACATCATATAAGCCTAGCGTACCTTAAACCTACTCAAAACACTTTTATTAACCTACAGTTGGGCAAAACTATTTAACACAAAGTCTATTTTGAATAATGTATTGAATAATGTCATGTAATTTATTGAACACCGTACTGGTCTGTGGAGTAAAATTTTGTTATTTACCTAAGGACAATGTTATTTGCTGTGAACTACCTGTGGTTACTTCTAATGACCTAGCTTGGGTTACAATTTGAATATTTTACATATTAATATGGTCAGAGACATTATTTCATCTAAAGTGCAAAACATATAATTATATTATTTAGGAGTAATGTACCTGAACTTAGAGTTGTCTGTGAGTTCCAGTACTTCTTTTATATTAATTAGTTGCATACTCTTGGCCATGTGACTTAGCTGCATTCTATTTTTAATCATAGAATAAAATGGTTGGGAAGTATGATCTCCAGCATTCTGCATTGATGATGATACAACATACATCAGAAAATTTATTTATTTTTCAATGAACCCTGCTTGAATTTATAGGCCTTCATTTGGCCACTATCTTATGACGAGATACTTTTCCCCCAAAACAAATCTTATTATTAATGTCTGTGGAATGTTCATGAATCAGCAGCTTTTATGGTTGTATGTTGAGTCTGAGTTTAAGAAGAGATTAATAAAAAAGAGAGTGAGAGAGACATTTAAAAAATTAGGCATACAAAAATATAACAATAATAGCTTAGAGCGTGGATCAGAGTAACAATTCAATAAATGTAGCCTTTATTATCATAAGCATTTTCAATTGTACTTGTTTTTGAATACAGAAAAGAATCATGCAAAAAGGAGAAAATTGGACACCCTATGGCTATGTTGATTAAAAAATGTCCAACCATGTGAGAGTTGAATTACAATTGCGTCTTTCTTTCCTGCTTTATAATTCATTATAATGAGTGTAGGAAAAAACTATTTTAAAAAACCTGATTGTATTATACCTCCGCTGACAACTATCCCAATATATAAATAGACAAAAGTTGAAATTCTTTCTACTCTGCAAAACAAAAGATGCTATAAGCATGCATGGTATTATGCAAACCAAAATCCTAATGCTATAATTTGATTTAAAATTTATTTTCTTTCTGGTGTGCTCAACCTTCAGTGACTCTAAAAAATAATTGAGGACCACTGATATTGTATTACACATTGTTATAATTCTTATAATTAAGTTTCTTCTCTAATTTATTTCTTGGTCTATGGTATGGTTTAAATGCATGTGTCCCTCCAATGTTCATATGAACTTAATCCCTGAGATGGTGGTATTAAGAGGTGAGGTAGAGGCAACTAGGCCATGAGAGCTCTGCTCTCATGGATGCGATTAGTGTTCTTGAAAAAGGGCTTGAGGAACACAGTTAGTCCCTTTTTCATTTGTGTCCCTTCTGGTATGTGAGGATACATCATTCGTCCCCTCCAGAGAACACAGCATCAAGGCACCCTCTTGGAAACAGAACAAGCCCTCACCACACTAAAATTTGCTGGCACCTTCATCTTGGACTCCTGACCTCCAGAACTATGAGAAATAAATTTCTGTTATTTATGAGTTACCCAGTCTGTGGTGTTTTGTTATAGTAGAAGAAGCAAATTAAGACAGAAATTGGCACCAAGAAGTAAGGTTCTATTGTAACAAATACCTAAAACTGTGGCAGCTGCTTTGGAACTGGGTAATGGATAGAGTCTGGACCATAAGGGCTATTCTGGCGATGGCTCAGAATAAGAGGAAACCTGTAGAATGAGCCTAACTCTACTTAGAGTTTACCTAAGTAATCATGAACAGAATATTGGTAGAAATATGAATGGTAAAGGTAATTCTGATAAGGTCTTAGAGAGAAATGTGGAACAAGATTTTTGGAAACTGAGGAAAGTCCATCCTTGTTATAAAGTGGCAGAGAACTTGGTCTAATTGTGTCTGTGTCCTAATGCTTTGTGGAAGGCAAAATTTGTGAAGAATAAGTTAAGATATTTGCCAAAAGAAATCTCTAAGCAAAGTGTTCAGGGTGCTGCATGGCTTCTCTTGGAAGCCATAGCAAAAGGTGAGAAGAGAGGAAATAAGTTAAAGATAATTCACAATCAAAGGGGAAGCAGAACTTAAAGGTTTGGAAAAAATCTCAGCCCGGTGAGGTTGAAAAGGATAAAAAAAAAATACGTGCAGGAGAAAATAGTAAGGATTGAGAGAGGCAAACATTGATTATAAGATTAGTATGATTAGAAGGAAGCCAGATGCTCTTCCTCAGGACAATAGAAGAATGACCCTAAAGGCCTTTCTGATCTTCTTGGTGGCCCCAACTATCATATGCCCAGAATGCCAAGGCCTTGAGGGCAGAACAATTTCAAAGGCAGTGCCCAGGTTGCCCATGGGATCTTGGGGCTCACTGTCAAGGATCACCTCAAAATTTTGGCATTCTAGCACAACACTCTTCTCATCAGATCCAGGTAAATCTCAAGCAGGCCCAGGTGCAGCTTGGGCCACAACTCCAGTAAACACAAGCAGTAGCTTTGGCAGTATCCACCATGTGGTGCTAACTCTGAGGATACAGACTCACAAACTACCTCCACCTAGATTTCAAAAGATACTCTGAAAAACCCTGGGGCTCAGGAAGAGAATTGCCACAGGGGCAGGGCCATCTTAGAGGGCCCCCACTATGCCTGGTAAAGCTATGGAGGCAAGGTTTGTGCCAGGACCTCAGATGAGTAGAGCTACCAGTGCTCAGCTCCAGCTTGGGAGAGTTTCAGCACATGACTCTACTCTGTGAGACTTGTGGTGTGCGCTGTGCCCAGCAAAGTTCTGATGCCAGGGCCACCTCAAGCCTTGACCAACTAGACCGGTAGGGAACCTGCTGCCTTGGGGCCACATGTGGCCTTCTTTATCCTTGAGCATGGTCTTTTGACTGAATCCAAATTTTACAGAACAAATCCTTTTAATAAAGGGATTTGTTTTGTGAAGTTTGGATTCAGTCAAGGGGCCTAACAGACTTAACAGACACATATAAAACATTCCATCCAACAATGGCAGAATAAAATGTCTCCTCAAATACATGTGGCATTTTTTCCAAGATATGCTTAGCCATAAAACATGTCTCCAAACATTTAAAAGGTCTGAAGTCATATGAAGCATGTTCTCTTACCGTAATGGAAATTAATTAGAAATCAATGGAATAATATTTGGGAAATTCACTAATATGTGAAAATTAAACAACATACCTTTAAAGAACTAATGAGCCAATGAAATATTTGCAAGGGAAATAGAAAACACTTTGAGATAAATGAAAACAAAAAGAAAATTTAGTTAAACATATGGCATGCAGCAGCAAAGGTTATGTATAGAAGGAAATTCATAGCTATTAATATAAGTCCATATATTATAAGGAATTAAACATCTTAAATCTATCATTTAATTTTTTATCTTGAGAAAATAGAAAACAAGAGCAGACTAAAAACAAAGCAAGCAGAATGAAGAAAACAGTAAAGATTAGTGCTGAAATGAATGAGGTATGGAATAATAAATTAGTAGATTAAATGGACAAAACCAAAAATTTATTCTTTGAAAAATCAGCAAAATTGGAAAAACTATAACCTGAAATTTAAAGAAATCCCAGAAGAAACAAGATCTAGTAAAATCAAGAATTAAAGAAGAGACATAACTACTGATTTTATAGAAATAAAATAGATTATGATAGAATACTATGGACAATTGTGTGCCAATGAACTAAAAACTTAGAAGAAACAGAAAAATTTCTAGAAAACATAAACTACTGAAAGAGTTGAAAGAAAGAAATGTCCGAATAGACTTACAACAAGCAAAAACCTGAATTAGTAATTTTAAAATTTTCAATAAAAGAAATCCCAAGCCAGGTCACTTCACTACTGAAGTTGGCCAACATTTAAAGTAAAATCATTACAAATATTTTACAAACTTTTTCAAAACTAAAAGAGAAGAGAGCACTTTCAGACTCACTCTGTAAGGTCAGTATTACAACTAAAATCAAATACAGGCATCACATACTGATACCCCTTGTAAATGTTGGAATATAAATCCTCTACAAATTACTAGCAAAGCAAATATAGGAACATTTTAAAAAGACTATACAATGTTACCAAATGGATTTGACACAAGGGAAGGTGGCAAAACAAAAAGATTAATCAATACAATACACCATATTAAATAGCAAAGATCAAAAACTGTGATCATCTGAATAGATGCAGAAAGAGAATTTGACAAGCTCTAACATCTTTTCATGATAGAAAAATCTAACATTTTAGGAATAAAAGAGAACATCTTCATCTATGAAAAACTCATAGTGAATATTTTACAAAATGGATAAAGACAACTTCATATGATTTTATTCAAAGTCTTGTAAGAACAAGCCAAGGTCATAGAAATCAGAGGAGATGCAGTATGAAGATTGTTGACTGAATGTGTCATAAGGAAATTTCAGAGGTGATTTTCTTTTTGTTAACCAGAGTGGTAGTTACTGGGCACGATGGCCTCATCAAGTAGACACTGAAAATTAACCATCACATATACTTATGCAATTATTGCTCCTTGCAGAGAACTGTTAATAATACTGCAAAGAAACAGAGAGCTAAGGGCTTTATATAGGGATACAAGCAATATTCAAATGCATTTTAATGGCAGAATATTCACATATACGCACACATACATACACATACACACAGAGAAAGATAGAGAGAAGTGAGAAAGAACAAATAAAACAAACTGAATGTACTTCAGTTCCATGGAACAGAATTTTTTGTCCTTTTTGACTCATAGCCTGAGTTCATTAATATATACTCTTTCTAATTCCAATGTACTGAACATCTTGAAACATAATCCCACTAATCAAACCATCTCCTCCATGTATAGTGTGATATTCAAACCTCATGTTAGCCTATCTTGTTTGCTGTTTTTTATATTCAGGTATGCTTCTGGCAGGTTAAACGGATAACTGAAGCAACCTTTGGCAAGTGTGACAAGGCACGTGCCAAATCTGTAGGACAATGGGACTGTTCAATGCCAGTTCATGACGCCAGGCAAAATGGGAAATTACTACAGTCAGAGATACTGACTCTGAAAGAGAAATTAGAAACATTGAGTTGATTTTTATTTGTGCTCTGAAATCATAATGTTGGTTCAATTAATTACATTAAGTAAACCTAATAAAATAAATATGTGGGCCACATGTATCTCTTGCTGTCAATTTATGACCAGTTTACTACTTTCAAAAACAAGGGACTCTTCAGCATCCCCTTACCCAATAGAATGAAGTAACATTCAGGATATCAAACTCTCTCAATGTATCTGGAAATGGAGAAATGATGTGTTTCTTCTACCTTGTGATGCTTACACAAGTAAATAAGTAATTTAATTTAATTTGTTTCTATAGACATTCTATCACAGAGACTTAAAGCTTTACTTCTCTATTTATCACAATAATTTTTTAAAAGTAACTTTTCTTTGCCCCCTTGGTAAAATGAGGAATTTACTGTGTAGAAATTATTCATGGTTTTTAGTTCTAGATGAGTACTATGACCTGTATAAACCATGCAGATCTTCTTTTCTATAATCTTATTTGGAAAGTTGTATTTCTAGGCCAGAGTCTAGCATAGAGTCAGATGTATGGATGGGTTTTAGTCACATATACATCCCACTCATTAGTGGAATTGCTCTAGAATACAATGTGCACACTCCCTAGCAAATTTTCAGGCCATTGAATGCATTCATTTAACGCAGGTTTTCTGAAAAAAGTGTCATCCTGCTGCCAGGTTCTCTGGGCGGGGAGTGCTCAAGGATGATTGTGTATAGATATATTGCATTGCTCCTAACAGTGATCACGTTGACCCCACCCCTCACATCGACCACTTCTTGACAAATACCTACTATACAGGCAGACGCCGTCCATTTCCCTCTATTCCCAGTCATATCATATACTCATTGAAAAGACGTAGACAAATAAGAACTCACTGAGAGAAGAAAAAATCTGTCTGCCTTAGGTCATAGTCAGCAAAAGGTTACAGCTGCGTTTGGAGGAGCCAGTTTTATACTCTAGAGGGAGAATAAATAAGATATTCTTTATATCTTCTTTAGAGCCATTAATGTTTTTTCTTCCCCCCAGGGCCGAGAGTGCATAGACTGTAAATGAGTTTCTCAACCAATGCAAAGCCTGTCATTGGTAGGTTTCTTCCTAAAATATATACCACAGTACCTTATCATTTATTTTAATGCTCAATTGTAAGTTTTGTTTAATTCAGTAGATATATAATTGGGAGTTTGACTGACATGCATTACCAGTGCAACTGCGAATTAGGTGGTAGCATATAAATGAATTTTAATTCAGAGAAATCAGTAAATGTAGAATAAGAAAAGTCAGCCAAGGACTTAGAGTAATAACAGTACAGTGGTATTACAGAAGAATGTGTGACAGACACTGTAGATTGGCTCACTCAACCTCAAATGGCTTTTTACTCTGCCTTTAAAATACAGACAGGAAACCTTTAAAAATCTCATGCATTTTTTAAACCTTTTTGAACCTAAGAGTGTTCATGTGACTTAATTCTGGCCCCAGAAATGAAAGCAGAAGTCAACTGGTACTACCTCCACGGCTTTTTCTTCTTTCCTGGAATGCTGGTGATAAATGACAGTGCAACAGTTATTGCTAAGGAAAATGTAGCAAAAGACAGAAGGAGAACAGCTTCTTCATGACATTTTTGAGGCAGAATTCCAGCATCGGAGTATCTAAATATGTATTTTCTTGAGTTACTGTAATTAGGTCTCTCTTATAAAACACAACCCCTACTTAATAAACATAAAAAAAGAAAGATTTAAGGACAATATGATCATGAAAATCAAGGAAACGGAGTCTGTTTTCTCTGGGTTCTTTCTCCTATTGTAGTCACAGAATATATGTAAATAGACAATATGCAAATACATGTAAATGAACAAGCATGACTGTGTCAAAATAAAGTGTTACTTACAATGTTACAAACTTACAAATGTTACTTAAAAACACCATGTCCAATATTATTTTAAAAATAAAATAAATTTAAACAAGTGCAGCATTTATTTAGTAGTTTAACAGAAAATATACTTGTTATAATAAAACCTATTACTTTATTTTTATCACATACATTATGAAAAATACCAATATTTTGAAAATGTCACCTAGATCTGTTAGTATCACTTAGAAATTGTCTGATTATTCTAACAGAACATTTTGGTACTATTTCTGCTTTTAGCCCTTATCGCCTGTCATGGTGAGTTTTACTTAATTTGTTAATTAATAATCATTTATGACAACAAAGCAAGCTTGTCACTTCTGGCTCTCAGTCCACTCAGTGATGTGTGTGCAATCCTTGGTGAGTAAATCATCTGCTCTGACAAGTCTTCTGGAAGCATCGATACTCATCAGTAAGTACAACCTTGCACACTGCAGACAGACACTCAATTTTTAAAAGAGAAGGGTGGGTTTAGAAGCTAAGCTTTAGAGCTTTCACATTTTTGAATTGAGAAAACACCAGAAACTCCAAACTTACCCTGGAAGATGCATCTCCT
The DNA here is from genome assembly GCA_004363605.1 of Indri indri. Lineage (NCBI taxonomy): Eukaryota > Metazoa > Chordata > Mammalia > Primates > Indriidae > Indri > Indri indri. Next base: position 19,085 of record RJWJ010025146.1, read on the forward strand.
AATAGGGAGGGGCTTCTGGTCCACATGACCTTGTCTTTCCATTCTTGTATATCTTTTTCTCCTTGGGGATCTCTTACTCCATGCCAACCCCACTCCATCAATAGTGCACAGAGAATCTAGCGTACATAAAAACCTCCCCTTGCTTCCCCCTAGAAGAGTTGAAAAAGGACAATGTTTTTAGAAACAATTTTACCAAAGAAAATAATAATATCTATTACCAAGTGAATGATGAAAAGCATCTAAAAAGCTGGTTTTAAAAAGTACAGTGTGTGTGTACCACAGTTAACATATGTTATCTCACTTATTTTAAGAGATCAAGTTAAAAAAGAATCAAAATGTCCTAGCCTGGGTCCTTTACTTCTTACTTCCCATTCTGTCTTTGATATCCATCACTCATGAAGCGCTCAGATGTTTAAGTCTGCCAAGAGAAGTAGCCTTTATTTCGGTTCCCCTAGGACACGTTTATGCAATTGAAGTTTCTAGTAATAAGAAGTATGCTTAGTCGATAGAAAGATCATGTGATCTCAATACTCTGGAAAGTGTCTGTTTTCTATACAAAAATAAACAAACAAAAAGAAAACAAACATAAGAAAACACTCAAGTATTTTCCATTTTAGAACGAAATCATAAAAGCTTAGATTAATGAAACCATTTAATAAAACAGAAATGAAACATATCAATTTATATCGTTTGAGCCAGAGAGGTAAGAAAACTACTTAAAAAGTGTTTGAACTTCCAATGTTTTTTATGACACTCACATATTCATTAATTTTGAATAAAACATGATTTTACTGGATGAGCCAAACTGTTCCTAACACTATGCCTTACGCTTCAGGGAAATAAAAATGGACAAATCATTAACTAACTTTGCATTCTGGGAGTTCCCAACATGTCAAAATGGATAAAAAAAATTTTAAATGCAATATAAAATGTTTGGTGGATTTTTAAAGTGAGTATTTTGTACAGTAATAACACAAGAGAGAGATGGTTACTTCCCTGAGGATGACAGAAGAGATCAATAGGCTACATAAAAGAATTGGTGTCGAACTGTGCCTTAAAAATTGAATAAGAATGCATTGTGTTACAAAGGATAGTATTCCAAACAGAAAAAGCAGCAATCCCATGCCCTCCTTCCCAGAGGTAAACAGACCCTCAAAACTGTTTGAAAAGGTGATTGTACCATACCATTTTTAATTAATGCTTTGGCCTGAGAAGGTACCCTCATCTGCCAGCAAAATATGAATTTTGATCAAGAATTAACTTTGCTGAGGTTAACTTTCTGTCTTTTAGATGTGTATCAATATCCATATTTTTCATTGTAATTGATAACATAATCAAAATAACAGAATACTCCGAAAGTTCATGCAATAAATGACATAGTTTCTTCCTGCACAGAAATATCACCGTGTTACATAATCATTTTCTCCAAGGATATAGTTCCAAACTACATGACAAAGTAATCTCTATGAGGGCAACTCAATTTTTGTTTGTTTTGCTCAATTCTGTACATCTGGCATTCAGGACAGCACCGGCCACGTAGTTTTTGACCAATAAATATGTGTTGAATGAAAAAATGAACAAATAAGTAAATTTTCAATCTTAGTCCTGGTAATTCACCTAGTGCTGTTGTACCTTAATTCTAAGTGTTTCTTAAACAGAGTTTTAAAAATGTATTTTCAAGCTATTATGAAATTGGGTAGTTAAGTCTTATTAAGGTAACAAAATAGTGAACCAGAGTAAATAGGGGTCCAAATAGTAAGGAAAAAGACATATAAACAATTCTAGAGGAACTGCTGTTATAACTGATGATCAGGACATGTGCAAAATACAGCCTAGAAACTATTTGACAGTGAAGAAACTTGGGAAGTTTAAAATTAGTATATTTAAGGCAAAATATGTAAATGTGAATGACATGAAATATAATGGGTCGATATTAAAGTGGTATTTCGGTATAGCGATAAATATTTTTCCAAAGGTAGTAATGTCTCCATTGAAAACTCAAATGAAATCTATCTAGAGGAGGAGGTGCTACTCTCTGATGGTCTAGAAAATTATTTCACCTCTTTGTGATATTCCTCTTTTCTTTTGAACTGGAATGTCTTGTGATGCATGAGACAAAATACAGAAAAGTATACATCATTTTTTTAAATTTTCTTTTGCCTTTGTTTTTAATACGTTAGTTATTTCTTTCACATGTGGGACAACCACACTTCTATTAGAGTTCTTTAATAAGTGGAGAGAGAGAGAGAGAGAGAGAGAGAGAGAGAGAGAGAGAGAGAGAGAGAGAGAGAGAGACATGCAAATAGATTATTATTAAAATGTTTGCATTGAATATGCTTTCTAAGCAAACTTTAGCACATTCAACACATTCAGCTCTTTATTGCCACTTTAAGAATAATTGAACCACAGAGGCATGAACAAATAATTGCTTCCTCTAAAATAAAAGCCCTTCAAGTAAAGAAATACATAAAAGGCAAGATGGAAAGCTAAGAAAATCTAAAAAAAAAAAAAAAAAAAAAAAAAAAAATAAAAAAAAAAAAAAAAAAAAAAAAAAAAAAAAAAAAAAAAAAAACTTCTAAAACACAAATAAATGTTATATTAAATAAAGCAGTATTTTGAGTATTTACACTTACAAACAGGAAAGAAAAATTCCCATATAACAAAATTAAGGAATCAAGTGAAAAACTCAGCCAAAAGCTGATGGGAGAAAAGCCTTACAGCAGATTTTGTTGCTCAGTCTTTGCACATATCTAGAGTCACCTGGAACCATGACTCATTTTTATATAAACCATGGAAATGTGATCTTCAAAATGTTCTTTATGTTACTGATTGATGGTAATTGTGAATACCCAGAGCAATAGGGTGCACTCTACCAGATGATCAGAAAATGAGCAGAGTATTTTGTGCAGGTATCAAGATTAGCAATGCGCCTGCTTTCAGGGCTATGGTTCTGAGTTTCTATGACCGTTACCAGTTGTATAACAGAATGTGTCTATGTGACTAGTCATCCATAAAAGCCTTGGACACTTTCAGCAATGTAGAGTGTATCCATCTAAAAAAGCTTTTGTACCCCCTTAATATTTCGAAACTTTTAAAAATGAAAAAAAAATAAAAGCTTTGGATCCTGAGAATCAAATAGGCTTCCCTGGGCCGAGACATTTTGCATGTGTCCCTGTAGTTTACGACTATAGAGAAAAAAGTGTCCTGTGAGACTTGGAGAGGGAATGACTTAGAAGTGGGCACTGGACTCTGCTGGCTTCTACCTGATGCTTATATCTTTTACATTGCTCTTGCTCTGTGTCTTTTGCTGTCACAGCTACTGCAATAACATGTCGTTGAGTCATGTGAGTCATTCTAGCTGATCAATTTACTTGAGAGTGGTTTTGAAACCCCCATAAAAGTCAGCAAGCTGATGCTGTGGCTGCTATGTGAGGTGTACCGTGTGGCTGCTATGGGAGAAATGCTGAGTCTACGGAATGGGAATTTGGAGTGGAATACCAACAGGGGAAAAGACGGATCTGCATAAGTATTACAAAAGGTAGTACAGACCTACTAAAGTGTGAGTAATTCATAATTAAAAAATAAACAAGGAAGCCATCAACTATAATTTAGATTAAGAATATAGAACAAAAATGATACAAACTCCAAGAACTTGAGCTAATAGTATTTCAACCTGAAACTATCTATTTAAAATAGGTAAGTTTAAATTGATTAAAAGCTTATAGAATTATAGATATAAAAATAAAGAGATAATAAGAAAAATATAAGTAGATGTGAAAACAATTGTATTTCTATAGAAGAAAAATGTAGACTTTCAAACATAAAACCCACTAGGGCAAATTAATTTAAAAATGTGTACGGAAGAGATGATTGATGAACTAGGAGAGAGTATTATAAAATGCAGCAAAAGAAATCGAAACAATGGATGATAATGAAAAGAAATTAAGACATCAGGAAAATAAGATGAATGTGTCAATATCTGAGTAAAAAGAGTTACAGAAAGAAATAATAGAGAAGATGAAGCAAATGCAATATTCAAAACAATATTTTAATGAGAAATTTCCAGAACTGATAAAATATATTAAATCAGTTAAAGTGAAAAGCAGGGAATAAAATATATTTGGACAATACATCAGAATTTAAAGCAAGGAACAATACTCCTGTCTCTGAGATCGATACTGGAAATGTGATCAACACACATCACCTAAAGATAGGTGAAAGGTCTTTGACAAATTAGGTTTCTAGTTTCTTGAGTGGAGGCAAAAGACACAATATTCCTAGGTCAAAGAAAAAGGACTTTATTTTCCACAGCAATAGCAGTAGCCAGAGCATCAGCATCTGTGTAAGTTCCCCAAGCTTTTAGTTCACATAGGGTGACATGAAGGCTAGTTAACTGCTTCTGTAAGGTTGTGTTATAGGAGAGGAACACTATATAGTGAAAATCAAGGGATAAGGAAGTCAAAACAAAACAAAACACACCTGCAGTTACCAATGTTGCTCTCAGTGCGACTGCCTCTTGGCATCCAGCAACCTGGGATGAACCCTTGAATAGTATTGCAGCATTAAGTAACATTTTCTTGGCCTTGCTCATTGGTAGAAAGATCAAACAAAAAGGTGATCTCCACCTTACCTCTACTTTACAAATTTCTCACAGTTACATCTATATTTTTTTCATGGAAATGAACATTTTTATTTTAAAATTTATATGGAAAAGCAAACAAGCACAATTTTCTAAGACAATATTGAGGGAAAAATTGATAAAGGTGGAATGGCCTCCTCTACCAAATATCAAGATTTATTATTCCATTATAATAATTAAGTTAGCAATTAAACTAGGGTGATATTGGAGTAGAATAGACGGCCCAGAAATAGTCTCGCAGCTGCCTGTAGATTGATTAATGACAGAGTTAGAATTGTAAAACAGTACACGCATTTCATTCTCATGTCTAAGATACAGGTTTATTCTTCTTTTACCCCAAAACTCTTTATACAATAATAACAGCAAGTAGTTACTGAGCAATTATTATGAGCCAAAAACTTAGCAATTATACGCTAAATGCTTTACATGTCATATTTTATTGAATCATCACAACATGGTGAAGTAGGTAGTATTAGTAATATTTTACAAATGAAGAAATCATGACTTAGAAAAAAATAATGAATATTTCAACTACATAAAAACTTAAAATTTAAAGTTCTATTTGTAATATGACCCTGTAAAAACTGAAAAGATTAATAATCAAGACTCCACAGAGATATTTGAAATATATATTTTCCACTTTACTTTTACTTTTTCTTTAAACATTATACATACATTTTATACACTAGATATTAGCAAACTATAGCCCATCGGCCAAAACTTCTCTACTGTCTTTTTTGTTTTTCTTTTCAGTTTACATTTATTTTTTAAATAGACAAATAAAAATTGTATGTATTTATCATGTATAACATATTGTTTTGAAATATGTATACATTCCAGAATGACTAAATTGAAATAATTAATATATGAATTACTTCATATACTTATCATTTTGGGGGGAAGTAATACACTTAAAATCTACTCTCTTAACAATTTTCAATAATACAATACATTGTTGTTAACTATAGTCACCATGGTGTACAATAGATCTTTTGAACTTATTCCTATCTAACCGAAATTTTGTGTCCTTTTACACACATCTCCTAGTCCCCCATTCTCCCAGCTCCTGGTACCATCATTCTACTTTTTACTTTTATGAGTTCAACTTTTTTTAGATTCCTTATGTAAATAAGATTATGCAGTATTTGTCTTTCTGTGCCTGGCTTATTTCATTTAACATAATGTCTTCCAGTTTCATCCATGTTGTCTCAAATGACAGGATTTATTTCTTTTTAAAGAATAAATAGTATTCTATTATATGTGTATACATATGTGGGTTCATTTTTGTATGTAGTGTAAGATAAGGGCCTAATTTCATTCTTCTGCGTGCGGAGATCCTGTGGTCTCAAACCCATTTATTGAAGTGATTGTACTGTCCTCATTGTGTGTTCTTGGCACCTTTGCCAAAAATCAATTGGTCATAAATGAGTGAATTTATTTCAGGGCTTTCTATTCTATTCCATTGGTCTATGTGTTTGTATTTATGCCAGTACCATGCTGTTTTGATTACTATAGTTTTATAGTATATTTTGAAGTCAGTTAAAAACATTCTCAATATATAATATATTAGGCAACAAAATAAGTCTTAACAAATTTAAGAAGATTACAATCATATCAAGTATATTTTCTGACCCGTTATGAAACTAGAAATCAGTAACAGAGTAATTTCAGAAAATTCTCAAATACATGAAAATTCAATAACATGCTCCTGAACAACAAATGGGCCAATAAGCAAATTTAAAGGCAAATTTTAAAATATCTTGACACAAGCAAAAATAGAAGCACATATACCAAAACTCATGTGATGCAGCAAATGCCATTGCAATAGGAAAGTTTATTGCAATAAACATGTATGTAAAAAAATAAGAATGATCCCATATAACCCACCTAATTTTATACCTCAAGGAACTAGAAAAACCAGAACAAATTAAGCCCAAAGTTATCAGAAAGAAGGAAATAATAAAGATCATAATAGAAATAAAAGAAATATTAATAAAAACCAGAAAAACAAAAGATAAAAGAAACTGAGTTGTTTTTTTGAAAAGATAAACAAAATCAATGAACCCTTAGCTAGAATAAAAAAACACAGATGTTTCAAATAAATAAAATTAGAAATGAAGTAGGAGGTATTACAACTGATACCACAGAGATCTAAAGAGTTATAAAAGACCATTATAAAGAATTGGGTGCCAACAAATTACATAACCTAAAATAAATGAATAAATTCCTAAATATATGCAACCTACCCACGCTAAATCACAAAAAAATACAAAATCTGAACAGACCAATAATGAGTGAGGAAATTGAACCAATAATAAAAAGTCTCCTATCAATGAAAATACCAGTACCTGATGGCTTAATCGTTCAATTCTACCAAACATTTAACAAAGGTCTGATACTAACCTTCAATTTTTTCCAAAAAATTGAAGAAGAGGGAACACGTCTGAAGGAGTTTTGTGAGGCCAGCATTACCCTGATACCAGAAAAGAACACTACAAGAAAAGAAAATTACAGGCCAATATACCTGATGAACATAGATGCAAAAATCTTCAACAAAATACCAGTGAACTAAATTCAACAGCACATTAAAAGGATCACTCATCATTTTCAAGTCATATTTATTCCAGGGATACACAGATAACTCGATATACACAAACCTATAAATGTGATGTACCACATTAACAGAATGAAGGACAGAAACCTATGATCATCTTAGTAGCTACAGATAGTTTATTTGACAAAATTCAACATCATCTACTAATAAAAACCCTCAACAAATTAGGTATAGAAGGAGTGTACCTCTACACAATAAATGCCATATATGGCAAACCCACAACTAGCTTCGTAATCAACAGGGGAAAGTTGAAAGCTTCCCCTCTAATACAGGGAAAGAAAAGGATATCCACTATCACTACTTCTTTTCTACATAGTATTGGATGTTCTAGCCAGAGAAATTAGGCACGAGAAAGAAATAAAAGGAATCCAAATTTGAAAGGAAGAAGTTAAATTGTTCCTGTGTTAAGATTAAATGGCATGATCTTACATAGAGAAAACTCTAAAGGCTGTCAAAAGAATTGTTAGAACTTAATAAATGAATTCAGTAAAGTTGTAAGATATAAAAGCAACATACAAAAATCAGTAGTGTTTCTATACACTAAAAGCAAAATAGCTAAAAAAGAAATCAAGAAAACAATCCTGTTTTAGTAGCCATAAAATAAAATGCTTAGAAATAAATTTAATCAAGAAAGTGAAGGATCTATATACTGACAACTATGAAACATTAGTGAAAGAAATTAAGACATAAACAAATAGAAACATATCCCATGTTCATGATTGGAAGAATATTATTAAAAATGTCTATACTACCCAAAGCAACCTACAAGTTCGATAATAACCCCTATCAAAATTCCAATATCATTTTTCATGGAAATAGAAAAAAATACTAAAATTTATATGGTCTATAAAAAACCCCAAATAATGAAAGCAATCTTTAGCAAAAAGAATAAAGCTGGAGGCATCACATTACTTGACTTGAAAATATAATGTATCTCTGCTGAAATCTAAATTATGTGCAGAAGGTTTCAAAGATCTTTATCTTCTGTATGTGGGACAGTTGTGGGGGACTCTAAGTTGAGTAAGCCAACACATCATGCTCTTATCAGCCCCCATATCATTAGTAATACTCGGATTTCAGAGATTGACATGTTATACAATGTTCTGATTTGGTAAATAAAAATGAAATCCATTTCTAGACATGTGGTAGCAAAACTTCAGAATATCAAAAATGAAGAGAAAATCTTAGAATGTAATCGAAAAATTCCATTTGCCAAATGGATAAACAACTTGACTGAAAAGGACATTTGTTAAAACAAACAAAAATGACACAATATATCCAATAACATGATATGCCAGTAAAGAATTCTGTTGCCTGCTGAAGTATTTTTCAAGATTAATGATTAAATAAAGGTATTTGCCATCAAAAATTTAAAACAAATTTTCTTTGAAGGAATTATTTTAAAAACTGTTTTTCCAAAAGAAAATATATCTATAAACGAAAGCTAAAAATGCAAAGAGCAAAATTGTCATATTATTTTTCTTTGAAAATATGTTTTATTATTTGTTTGGAACATTTCATATTTTCAAAAACTATATCTAAACATGGTACATTAGCTTAGTATTAAATGTAATATATCTTGAATTCATATCCTTAAATAATTGAAAAACAGGAACTAGTTGCAAGTCTTAACAAGTAAGGAAAGTAGAATTTTATTTTATTCACACCATGTAACTCTCTACTTCCAGAAAAGTCTTAAAACAAAAAAGAAAGAGAGAAAGAAATATTGATTCATACCATCTGCTCTAATGTCACTCACACAAAGAATTTCAGCATTCTATTCCTTACTTAACTTTCAGGAAAGATGACATTGATTTTCTTTCTTTACTGACTAGATGGCAAAAATAGTTCATTCTAAACATTTATGCTGTTTGGCAGAATAATAGGAAAATAAAGACTATAGTATAAAACATGCATTCTTCTTTGTCATTAAGTGTGAAAATACTTTTCATGAGTGTAACATTAAAGAATCACAGCAGGAATATAAATAAATCATTAAAGGGAAATAACAGTGAAATCTCAAGAGTGGCAAGTTGTATCTGTGGGGTTTTTTATTATTTTTTTTTAATTATTAAGGTATGACATTTTTTGCTGCCTTTTGCTCATGATATTGTGTGGAAATGTTCAAATCAACTAAAACAATATGGGATTATATCAGTGAGTTTTTTTTCAGTCATACAGCATTTAATGATAAATCTACATTCTGCAGATGTGAGACCCTAAATCTTTAATAAAGTGTACTAGCAACACTCCACGGCAACAGGACTGTATATGAAATTCACACTAGGTGGCAATATTTCCAAATCAGGAGGCTCAAATTTTGCTTATACAAAGTAACCCCTTTTATATTATCAGCTAAATGTTTCTCCTTTCTCCCCACTTCTTGTTCCCTCCCAATATCCATTTTCACTGCTGGTTTGCTAAAATCCTATTGTTCACTATTGTGGTGACCAGAATCTATCCACATCAATTCCCCTGGTGCATGCTTTGTCTCTTCATGCTGGGTTTCTTTTGTCCTTGGCATAATAAATTGTGAAGGCTGTAGAAAGAAATATGTCAGGATATTAGAAAAGAAGCCCACATGATAGGAACAATGGGTGGGCATGATTGAAATGAGATATGGTATTGAGACATTGACTCAGATATTGAGAATTCAGCAGTGCAATGTACGATATGAAAAGTACAGGTAAATTAGAGTTTGGTTCCATTGCCTGTTTTTCTTCAATGTTTTAAACAGTTGAATTTACTTTATTTTCTATGTCGAGTCAAAGGTTTTTATTTCATCATTTATACCTTATCTGCTGTTTTAAACATAGTAAAATTGCAATACTATATGTGTTGGGCTTTTTCTGTTTATCAAACTGATCTGCAAAATTTAACAGCTGATGCAATTTGTTTTTGTTTTTGTTGTTTTTCTGATTTAGTCTTGATGTCTCTCTGTGGAGAGTGGTTATAAAGTCTAGACCTGACCTTATGCCCTGACAGGGCTTCACAGGAGGTGGTTGTGAATGTTTACAGTATGCCTCTCACTGGATATTTCTTCATCCTGATGATGGCTTAATGCCTAAGTGTCTGACCTGTGACCAGGATGCCCTTTCAAAGGAAACTTGTTTATACCTGCAGACACCTTTGTGGCTTTTGTTTGACCTGACTCCATTTCATTCAAGATAGCTACTCTTTCAGAGAACCCTGACTGGGAAGAGAATTAGGTTTTGGTGCATCGGTCAAGTGAATCACAATGTCTTCATTGCAGCACAACAAAAGACATGAAATAACAGAAGCTTACTTACAGACCCAAGAGAAAAGAGGAGTGCCCATGGGGGCCAATGATGGGGAGTCCAGAGACAGCAGGATGCTCATCCAGCAGGTGGGTTGAGAGAGAAAGAGAGAAAGAGAAAGAGAGAGAGAGAGAGAGAGAGAGAGAGAGAGAGAGAGAGAGAGAGAGAGAGAG
>RJWJ010025147.1:0-24205 GCA_004363605.1 Indri indri
TAACAACAACAGCAACAGCAACAATTAACTCTCACCCATGGATCCAGTTTGATAACATTTCATCTAGGATTTTGCATCTACATTTGTGTCGGCCTCCTAGAATGACTTAGGGGTCATCCTCTATTTTTCTTTTTTCAATATCTATTTTTTAAAATTGATGAATGCCAAATTATATTAATATGTATTTGTGATCCACAACATGATGTTTTGATGTATGCATCACTGTGGAACACCTAAATCAAGCTCATTAACATATCCATCCCCCAACATACTTATCATTTTTGTGATGAGAATATTTAAAATACATTCTCTTAGCAATTTCCAAGCACACTACACATCCCATTACCTACGGTCCCTGCGCCGTACACCAGAGCTCCAGAACTTACTGCTGTTGTCCAGCCTCAGCCGTATCCCTTTTCACCAGCGTCTCCCACCCCCCGCTTCCCTCTCAGCTTCTGTAAGTTCGATTTTTTTTAGATCCCACATAGAAGTGAGATGGCGCTGCATTTGTCTTTCTGTGCCTGGCTTATTTCACTTAACATAATGTCTTCCAGGTTCTTCTCTGTTGTCACAAATGGCAGAATTTCCTTCTTTTTAAAAGCTGAATATTACACCATTGTGTGAATATACCATATTTTCTCGATCCTTCCATCCGTCGATGGACACTGAGGTTGGTCCCTATCTTGGCTCTTGTGAATAGTGCTGCAGCAAACGAGGGAGACAGATCTCTCTCCAACACGCTGATTTCCTTCCCTTTGGATACGTACCCGGCAGTGGGATTGCCGGATCATATGGCAGTTCTATTTTAATCTCCCGAGGAACCTCCATTCTGTTTTCCATAACGGCTGTGCTAATTTACATCCCACCACAGTGAGCCAGGGTTCCCTTTCCCACACCCTCACCAGCATTTAGCTCTGTTGTTGTAAAAGCCACTCTAACAGGTGTGAAGTGACACCTTATTTTGGTTTTAATTTGCATCTCCTCGAGGATTAGTGATGTTGAGCACCTTTCCATAAACCTGCTGGCTTTTTGTACATCTTCTTTTTGAGAAATGTCTATTCGGATCATTTGCCCATGTAAAAAATCAAGTTATTTGGGTTTTTGCTATTGAGTGATTTGGGTTCCTTATGTATTTTGGACTTTAACCCTTATCAGATATATGGTTTGGAAACATTTTCTTCCATTCTGTAGATTGTCTCTTCATTCTGTTGATTGTTTCTTTTGCTGTGCAGAAGCTCTTCAGTTTGGTGCAATACCATTTGTCTACTTTTGCTTTCGTTGCCTGTGCTTCTGGGGTCGTATCCAAGAAGTCTTTGCCAACATAAATGTTAGGAAGTTTTCCCCTATGTTTCCTTCTAGTAGTTTTACTCTTTCGGGTCTCGAAATTAAGTCTTTAATCCATTTGAGTGTGAGATAGGGGTCCATTTTCATTCTTCTGCATGTGGAAATCCAGTTTCCTAACACCATTTATTAAAGAAACTTTCATATTCCATTGTATTCTTGGCAACTTTGTCAAAAGATCAGTTAGTTGACTGTAAATGTGTGGATTTATTTCTGGTTTCTCTACTCTGTTCCATGGTCATATATGTCTGTTTTTGTGCCAGTATGATGTGTTTTGGTTACTATAGCTATGTGGATTTTGAGGTCAGTTCACATCATGCCTCCAGCTTTGGTCTTCTTGCTCAAGATTGCTTTGTCTGTTTGAGGTCTTTTGTGGTTCCATACAAATTTTAGGATTTTTTTCTATTTCTTTGAAAAATGTCCTTGGAATTTTGATTGGGATTGCATTCAATCTGTACATTGCTTTTGGTAGTATAGACATTTTAGTAATGTTAATTCTTCCAATCCATGAACATGGGATATCTTTCCATGTGTCTTCCTCAATTTCTTTCATTAAGGTTTTATAATTTTCAGTGTAGAGATCTTTTATCCTTTTGGTAAAATTTATTCCTAAATATTTTTTTGAGACTATTGTAAATGGAATTGTTTTCTTGATTTCTTTTTTTGGATGGTTCATTGTTACTTTATAGAAATGACATTGATTTTTGTATGTTGATTTTGTATCTTGCAACTTTGTTGGGTTCATTTATTAGTTCTAACAGTTTTGTGGTGGAGTTATTAGGGGTTTCTATATATAAGATCCTGTCATCTATAAATAGAGATGATTTAACTTCTTCCTTTCCAATTCGTATGCCTTTTATCTATTTGTCTTGCCTAATTACTCTGGCTAGGACTACCAGTACTATGCTGAATAGCAGTGGAAAGAGTGGGTACCATTGTTTCATTCCTAATTTTAGAAAGGCTTTTAACATTAAGTACGATGTTAACTGGGAGCTTTCCATATATGGCCTTAGCTTGTGTTGAGGTACATTCCTTTTATACCTAATTTGTTGAGAGTTTTTAATTATGAATGGATGCTGAATTTTGCCAAATACTTTTTCTGCAACTATTGAGATGTTCGTATGGTTTTAGTTCTTCATTCTGTTAATGTGGCATATCACATTTATTAAATTGGATATATTGAATCATTCTTGCATCCTAGGGATAAATTCCACTTGATTGTGGTGAATGATCCTTTTAATGTGCTGTTGAATTTGGTTTGCTGGTATTTTGTTTAGGATTTTTGCATCTGTTTCCATCAGGGATGTTGGCCTGTAATTTTCTTTTCTTGTAGTGCCCTTGTCTGGCTTTATTATCAGGGTAATGCTGACTTTGTGAAATGAATTTGGAAGTATTCCCTCTTCTTCAATTTTTAAAATAAATTCTCTTTTTTCCCCCCTGTTTTATATTAAATGTTTTAGTGTTATAAAAAAAAAAGACCATTTAATTTCTTTTTTCTTCTTGGGTTTGTTTTCATAAATTTTTCTAGGAATTTGTCCATTTTGTGTAGGTTTTCCAACATAGTGGCGTATGGATGTTCATGATGTTTCATCTGTACAATCTCTGCTCTGCCTGTCACTCCTGCATTGTTTATGTGTCCAGTTATTTTTTTCCTTGATCAAACTTTCCAGAGAATTGTCTTTTTTTATTAGTATTTTTAAGGAACTAACTTTTGGCTCTGTTCCATTTTATGCTCATTTTGATTTCTGACTGGTTTCTGCTTTTAGTCATTTCCTCCCTTTACCTTTCTTTGAGTGTATTCTGTAGTTCTTCCTTCTAATATTTAAAGCTGGGTGTTTCGCCCACAAGTTTTTAGCCTTTCTTTTTTCTAACATAAGCACTTAGAGTCTGTAAATTCCCCTTTAAAGATCTGCTTTTACTGCATCCTACAAGTTTTGATACTTAGTATTTTCATTATTGTTCAGTTTTAAAATTTTATATCTATTATAGTTTTTCTCTGACCCATTACTTACTAAGAAGTAAATTATAAAATCTCTAAATGCATGGGAATTTTTAACTTCCTTTTTAAAAACATCTAACAGTTGCATTTTTGTTCAGAGAATTTATTTTATCTGACACTGGTTCTTCGAAATTTCCTAAGACTTGTTTTATGGCCCAGAACTTTCCATTTCCGTAAATGTTCCATGTGTGCCTGAGAAGAATGCATATTCTTTAATTGCTGCATGGAAAATTCTATTAGTGTCCATCAAATCAAGTTTGTTAGCTTTATGGTTCAAATCTCCGTATCTTTACCTTTTTTTGGTCTACTTGACCTATCATAAATTGAGAGAAAGATGTTAAAATCTTCTACTACACAAGTGGATTTGGAAATTTCTCCCTGTAGCTCTATAAATGTTTGCTTTATATATTCTATGGCTTTTTTTTAAGGTTGCATACAAGTTTAGAATTGATGTATCATCTTGGTGAATTGAACCTTTTAGCATTATGAAATGACCTTTTCCATCCCACATAATGCTTTTATCTTCGACCCGTTTTATCTGCAGTTAATGTGACTATACTAGTTTGTTATTGATTCATGTTTTCATGACACATTTTCCTGTTCTTTCATTTTCAGTATTTCTGTGCCTCTATGCTTTTGATATGTCTCTTATAGATAGAAGATAGCTGGATTTTAAAAACCTAGTGTGGCAACCCCTGTCTTTGCATTGGTGAGTTTAATCCATCATTGATACTCTGGGACATGTCTCTCCTGTCTTACTTTTCAACCTGTAGTTATCTTGATTTCTGAACGCTTCTTTATTTTTTATTACTAGAGTTTTTAACGCTTTACTTTGAAAATATTGAAATGTACATAAAAGTTGCAGAAACAGGACACCAGTTCCCAGGTCCCTTTGGTCCACGTCCCCTGGTGTTAACACTTCCTCACCAGGATGCTCCAGCGCCCCTCAGTACTTCGCGGGTCACTTGTCAATGCCGGGCGACTTCCTGCATAACCGCAAAAGCAGCGAATTGGCGCTAATCAAATGTGGAACATCTAATCGCAGGCCCCTTTCAGGTTTTGCTGATTGTTCCAGTAATGCTCTTCCTAAGTCCAGGGTCTAGTTCAGTTTCACATGGTACACTTCGATTTCACGTCTCTTGAATCCATGGAGATTTAAAAAAGCAGTTCATTTTTTCTGACTCTATTTTTTAAAAATCAGCTTATACACTTTATTTAAATTTCAGTCTTTTATGTGTTTCCCTTGAAATTTTGCCAGGTATATCTACCGAAACAAAGTCTAAAGTTAGACATCATCATAGTCCTTCCTGAATAATGCATGATCCTTTAACACTGCAGCGCTGATCACTCCCTTCCGACTTACACGCTGTTGTGATCCATCATTCCCGGCCTGTGCCAGCCAGTCCACCTGGCTCTGACCCCAGGCGCGTTAGGGCCCCTCTGCAGAAAGGACGTGGCTGCCCAGCCCCGCTGTTCTGCGGAAAGGGGACTACGTGGCGGAGGTTTGGCCTTGGATGGCCACTGACGCTCAGAGACCTTGAACCCAGTAATCTGGCCCTGCCAAACTTCCCCTTTGCCCAGCATACCAGAACTTTCTCTCCCTCAGGCTTTTACCCAAGCCAGTGCCCCTTCCTGGGGTGCCCCTCCTACCTGCCCTCATGCCCCCCATCTCCCCTGGGGAGCCTTTTCCCCCCTTGCCTGCCGTCCCATCCCCAGCCGGACTGGTGCAGCTGTGCGGTTACTCACCAAGTGTCACTGGGTCTGTGTCAGCCTGAGCCAGGTGCTTGCCCCGCCCTGGGGGTTCTGTGGGAGCCCTGGTAGCCACACTTTCCTGCCCGGTGGGCAGGAGCCATAGGTAGGCCTCCTGGGGGAGGCGCCACTTGAGGTGAGGAGGAGAGGGAGGGCAGAGAACGCAACCCGTGAGCATGTGCAGGGTTGGGGAGGTGGGAGGGGCTCTCCTTGGAGCACTAAGCAGGGAGGTCTGGGCCAGATCTGATGGCTCTCGCTAGAGAATGGTGTCAGGGGGAGAGAGGGGGCCGTGGGGACAGCTGGCAGGTGATGGCCAGAAAGGCACCTGCTGCTCGCTGACAGAGCTGAAGTGAGGGCTCTGTCCCTGTCTCTGTCTCTCCGTTGCCGTTGATGTTGCAGGAGACGGGAACAGCAGGGAGAGCGAGTGACGGGAGGTGGTGGCCTCAGCGGGCCTGCCTCGTGCCAGGCTCTCGCTGGGACACACTGTAAAGCCCCTGTGGCCAGGCAGCCTCCGCACACAGGGCCCAGAAGGGAGGGGCCGCCAAGACATCAGGCTCCTGGCCTCAGTTCTGGATGAGAAGTCTTTCCTCTGCCTCTGCCTGTAGTCTCCTCAGGGGCCACCATGACACCCTCGCGGGAGTGACAGAATCCGAGCTTTGGAAGGGGACATTACCAGGAAGGAGAGTACATGTGTGTTTACCGCATGTAGCCATGCAGAGACCAGGGTGTCACCTCCTGTGATTCTCATGAGGACCTGTTTATCATCGTGTTTTACAGATGAGGAAACTGAGGCTCAGAGGGGCACCCAGGCCACTCGGCTGGTGGGCAGCAGGCAAAGCCAGGGAGACCCAGCACCTGCTGGGACCCTCTTCGTGCCAGGCGTGTTAGATGGAAAATCTTGTGTGTGGCCCTGCAGGTCACCTTTGCAGTGAGACTCACAATGTAGCCCACGGGGTGTGCAGTACCTGCTGTGTGCCAGCCCCCGACAGGCTCAGCGCTGGGGACACACCAGGAGCAAACCAGCAAAGACCCCTGCCCTCCTGAAGCTGACCGGCTACCGGGCAGAGCCAGGCAGCGAACAGCAGGACTGAAGAAGTACCGGCACCTCCCACAATGACGACAGGGCAGGTGGGGAGAGACAAGTGGGAAGGGGTGGCTGGCATGTGTCAAGAGGGTGGCACCCTTTCATATAGGATGGTCCTCAAAGGTCCCGCTGTCATAGTGACAGATGAATAAAGATCTGCGGGGCGGGAGGTGGGAGGGGCGGAGATCTAGGGAGGAGCACTTGGCAGAGGGAACAGCAGAGGGAACAGCCAATGCAAGGCCCTGAGGTGTCTCATTGTTTGGGGACTGCCCAGGCCCCTCTGCCTCAGGGCCTTTGACAAAGCTGCCTCTGGTCTGGAAAGCCCCCTCCTCCCCACGGCCCAGGGCTGCCCGCCTTGCGCCTCAGCTCGGGACCTCAGTCCCAGGAAGAGGGGTGGCTGGGGTGATTTGAGTGGGATTTCTCCTGTCCAAGGGGCCCAGCGGGTTGCCTGGCACACAGAGGGTGGGAAGGAGGGAGGGGCAGCCTAGAGTGGGCTGTCAGGTAACTCAGGCTCCCCTGCCCACCTGTGCCGGCCTGGTCTGCCCACCCACCACCTCTCTGAGCCAGCCCTGTCCTGGCCTCGCAGGCCAGCACCTGCCTTGCGGGCAGACCTGCCAGAGGGGCCGGAGGAGCCTCTTTAAAGGCCTCCCTGTTTGGATTTCCGTCTTCATCACAGAAGCTCATTGCAACAAAAGAAAAATCAGACAGAAAGTTCTGCACGATCCCACCTCTGGAGAAAAGCCTGCTCACAAATTAGCAGCTGTGACGCGTTCCTGTGAATGACGGTGGCATGTGCAGATGCGTCTCTCTATTCAGGCGCCTCCCACGTGTCTGTTCCGCAGGTCGCCTCTCACTCCGCACCCTGGACCTCCTTCCTGGCAGCACACTTAGCCGTACCCCTCTTTTTCCGTACACCCCTCTTTTGAACGGCTGCAGAGGGCTTGGCTGTACGGATATGCGGTGACATGGCCAAGCCTCGCTGTGTGAACAGTGCTGCTGCCCGAGTGGAGCTGCCGGTTGGGAGCCTGACGGGAGCCCTCTGTCTTGTCGTGCCCCTGGGACTCCATGGGGCCACCGAGGGCCCTTTCCCCAGCAGCTCCTGGAGGTGTCTGGGCCCAGACACAGCTCCTGCTCAGCTTGGCAGCCTTCTTCATCTCTGGTGTTGGTCGCCGCCGGCCAGAACACACAGGCTGTGTCTAGTTCCGCAGCCATGGTGCAGCACCAGCAAGGCCTATGTGAGGTGCTCACCTGAGCGGGGAACCACGGCGCGTGCTCTACCTGCCACGGCCCCACCGCTGCACAGACGCCTGGGGGCGGCGGGCTCTCGGGGAGTCGCTGGCCCACTTTACCCAGCCTGTGAGTGAGGACTGCAGCAGGTGGGGGTCTGGCTCCCCACCCCCTCCTCTGGCCCCACTGGTGACCCCCTCCATGTGGGGGACGCCAAGCCTGACTCCACTGCACTTTGCCCACTGGAAGTCATGGTCTTGGAGGGCAGGAGAGACAACCTCACCTGTTCCGATCAGAGAGGGCTGGGTGGCACCTCAGAAGTGGCGACTTGTGCCTTGGAACCTCGCAGCTCCCCTGCCTCTAGCTGACCGGGAGGACCCCGCTTGCTCTTCTCTGCCGGCCTTTACTGCGCCCCTGAACTTGTCTGTCCCGAGTGTGAAGCCCTCCTGGAGGCACAGGCCCTGTGTCCCATCAGACCCTGGCAGTCCTTTGCTTGGGGACAGAGCAGGAGCCAAAGCCACGTGCTCTGGGCCGCCTTGTGCCCTTGTCCTCAGTGGGTGCCCAAGCGCCTGTTCCTTGGGACACAGTATTCCTGAGATCCAAGTTATAATTCTGTATTTTTCCCAGCAGAATGCGCCCATTTCAGTAATTACAGCATTTGTAATCCACTTAGAAAACATGGTATTTTTGACGTGAACACTTAAGAAACAATCCGTTCCACACCCCTCTATCCAAATGGCTCCAATTTGGAATAATTCTTTTGAAATGGAGTCTAAATATATACAAATAGATGTTTCTGAAATGTCATGTATTCTGAATATATTTGCATGGGAAGCAGCTACTGAGGGATGGGGCAGGGGTGGGGGTGGAGGGACCAAGAGGCCGCATGACCTGAGTAGGGTCCCAGCCCGAGCGAGGCCACAGTGCCCGGGTACCAGCCCAGCCTACCTTGTGGGTGCCCTGGGTGAGTCTCTGCCCTTCTCAGGGGTGTGTCCTGCCCTGGCCCTCAGGGAGCAGCAACCCAGGCCCTGGGTGTGGGCAGAGACCCCTGTAGACGGGAGGCCTTAGTGCCCCCAAGTCTTGAGCTGTGCCTGGTGGCCCAGAGCTGCTGTCTCCAAGGGTGGTGGCTGTTGGGAGCTTTCTGTTCTCTACGTCACCTGCTTCTCTGAGTTTCTTTTCGTTTGTTCTGGTTTCTGTTCTTTCTGTCGAAGGCACTCCTCAGCTGCCTGGGGTCCGTATCGTGTGCGTGTGTTTAAGACGGGGGCACTGAGACGCCGGTTGGAGGGTGTGTGGGTGCCGGGGCCCCTGGCGTGTGTGTGGTGAGGTGCACCTTCCCTGCCTCGCCGGCCCCCACCCGCTTTCCCTGTGCAGTGCGCTGCCATCCCGGGCTCGCCGGCCCCCACCTGCTGTGCCTGGGGGCGTCCGCCCTGGACTATTATTTAGTGGGATGGGGGAGCAGGTGGAAGGGGGTGCCCGTGTGTGGCCCACTTGACTGGCAGCCCAGCAGCCCTCTGCACCTGGCCACAGAGCAAGGCTGGGCTGCTGTCTGGGCGGCACCTGCAGCGCTGTCCTGGAGCCTTCCCCGCCCTCGGGGGATCACCAGTCACTCCTCTCCTTTCCACTGGGCAGTTCAGGGCAGCTGCGACAGCCAAACATGGTCCCGCCTCCCGCAGTCCTGGTGGGAAGGAGGTGTGGAGTCCACCTGGGAGGGCGTGAGGTCCGAGCAGAGCAGAGGGAAGCCTGGGGCTCCCTCGGGTGTCTGGGAGGGCACCTGGAGGTGGTGTGGCTAGCGCGGGGCTGTGAGGAGGGAGCAGGAGCTCTCAGCGGAGGCCAGGGCAGGCAGAGGGGGCAGCACAGTGCCTGCAAGGGCCCTGCAGGCGGCCTGAGCAAGCCACCTCCCAAACCACGACTTAGGCACCGCTTCCCACGGAGCCGCTTCGCCGGGGCAGGAGGTGAGCCTGTGCGCGCCGATGGTCTCCAGCTCTGCCCCAGGGGATGAATTCATTAAGCAGGGACCTGCACAGATGGAGCTAGTTGGGTAACTGGGTCCCACTGCCAGCCCCTGTCACCCTCCCTCACTGTGGGCTGCCATTCAGGAGGGAGGGGCAGGTGCTGATAGTTGGGGTACCGGGAGCGGGTCGTGCAAGGCTGGGGGCTGCCTGGAGGCTCCCCCCGGGTGTGGGGCCAGGCCTGGGGTTCCAATCTGCAGTTGGAGGCTGTCCCCAAGGGATGCTTCTGGCTCGGACAGTGCCTGCAGTCCTGACACTCCCTGCTCTGGCCCTGCCCCCTCTGGCTCCCCCATCCATCCCCTCCAGCTCTCACAAATGACCCTGGATGCCCCAGAGGCCACCACCCACCACACTCCTGTGCTTTGCACATGCTGTTCCTGCTTCCAGGAGTACTGGCCTCCAGGCTGGGAGAGAACGTTGCTCACCTTGAGGGCATTGTGCCAGGAATCCTACCCCAGGCCCCACTCTGGGTCACAGACCCTAGGGCGAGCCCCAGAGCTGGCCTCCCCTCTATCCTGGCCTGGCCACATGGCCTCTTCTCCCCATCCTTCCCTCCTTGTCCGTGGGCAGCCTGAGGTTAGGTCCAGGCTCTGCCTAAGCCCACCGTGCAGAGCCATGGATGGGCTGTGCTTTCTGGGCCTTGGTGTTTGTGTCTCTGAAATGTGCATGATCAGGCCCCTCGAAGACACACATGGCTCCCCATGTACAGCTGCACTGAGGTGTCCATCCGTCGTGTCTCGGGAGCCCCTGCAGGGAGCTGGGTCCCCGGGTTCTCCTGACGGTCCTGTGGGAATGGGACCCAGGTAGAGGGCTGGGGGGACTCTGGGTTGCCCAGCCCAGCCTTGCTATTGGTGAGTGACCTGCAGGTCCCCTCTCCCTGGACATGCCCAAGAGAGGGCCTTGCTGCTTCCCAAGGTGTCTGTGGCCCCAGACAGCTCCCTGCCCTGGTCCTGGAGACCTTGGTGGAGCCACCAGCCTCCATCATGGGATGTGGGTGGTGATGGACCCATGACCCCATTTCTCCTTTGGGCACCTCACCATCCTGTGTCTGGCTCCAGGGGGCAGAGACAAGAGCCTTCCAGGGGCGTCTGGGCAATGAGGGGCAGGAGGAGCTAAGCGAAGGTGGAAGTGGGGCAGCTCTGCTCTGCAGGGTCCAGAGCTGGGGAGTCCAGCCAGCCGGCGTCGTCGGGAGGCCCTGGGAGCCCAGTGGCTCTGCCCCCATGCCAGGCCAGCGGGCATGTGTACGGGCAGCTCCAGCTTACCATGGCAAACACCAGACTGGGCGGCTAAAATCACCCAAATACAGCCAAGTGTGTCTCTCAGTCTGGAGCTGGAGAGAGAACGAGGGTCTCAGGGTGGCTCGTTCTGAGGCCCATCCTTGGCGTGTGGACGGCACCTCCTCCCTGTGTCTTGATGTTGTCTCCCTGTGTGTGTCTCTGTGTCCTAGTCCGCCATTTGCAAGGACACAGTCACACTGGGTTAGGGCCCCCAGTGACCTCTTTTAACTCGATCACCCCCAGAAAGACTGTCTCCAAATAAGGTCACACGCTGCGGTCCTGGGGTTGGGTTAGGACTCCAGCAGAGGAATTTGTGGTGGGGGACATGGGGTCCCTCACACTTTCTCCCTCTGACCACAGGCGCGGGCCAGAAGAGTGCCCACCAGGCGGGTTTCGAGAGCTGGATGTAGGTGAGGCCGGGCCGCTCCAGCATGGCGCATAGGGACTCCCTGGGCTTCCCGGCCCCGAGTCCTGCCATCAGCAGCTCCTGCCTGGGTCCCGGAGCCCCTTCCACTCGTAAAAATTACCTGAGCGCCAGGAAAGCGAGTGGTGCCCCGCTCTCAGCGCCTCACGTGGCCCCCCGCCCATCCCTCCCATGCAGGCATATTTAACGGGAAAATTCATTTCGCCCCCGTAAGCAAGTTCCTTGCAGGCTCTACTCAGAAGATCACAGATGTGGTCAGTACATTTTCTTTGGGGAGCTGGGAAGGTCAGCCCCATCAGTGGAGGCCGTGTGTCCAGGGTGGCAGCTTCCTGCTGGCCCAGTTCGGGGAGGGTGGGCTCCCTCAGTCTGCAGGGCAGCGGGCACATGGCGAGTGAGGAGCGCCTGGTGCTGAAGTGAGCCCGAGGCCAAGGTGGGCCCAGCAGAGCTCGGCCTCTCCTGCAGGCGGCTGCCTCCCTGCAGAGAGGCTGCAGGGCGCGCAGCTGGCACAGAGGGGGAAGGCAGGGGCTGCTCAGGGCTGGGCTGCAGAGCCCCTCATCAAAGGCCTGCCTCTGCCTCTGCCATATGTCCCAGCCCGAGCATCTGTGCCCCCGGGCCCTGCCTGTCATCGCCCGTGCCCACCTTTTCCCTTGAAGTTGGTGGCAAGAGGCCCAGCGATGGCTTGGCAGCGGGGGCAGTGGGGGCAGAGGGGAGGCTTTCTGGCCGGAGCTGCCGAGGGTCCCGGGAGGCCCATCACATCCTCTCCAGGTGGCCCCCTGCACTCCTCTTGGGCACGTTTTCTGCTCTGGCCCAGGTCCCTTCTGCTGTTCCTGTGGTTCCTGGCTTCCTTGCCACCCTCCCTTCCTCTGCTGGACCTGGTGGGTGGGGAGGGACGGTAGACATAAAGGGACAGGGAGGGACAGGCCTGACCTAGTGTTGCATAGGCAGGTTCTCAGCTGGCCAACCCGGGCTGGGCCGTGGGCACGTGCTGCTGACGGGGAACGTGGGGTCAGGCAGGGCCCCATGGCTGCCTGGGTCCAAAGCTGGGTGTGCAGATGGAGGCCCGGGCAGCGGTTCCAGTAATGACCACTGAGCCCTCTCACGCACCGGTTCCTCCAGGGCTTGCCACAGCCCAGCAGACCAGGCGTGGAGCCCCAAGTTGGAGGCCAGCAGCATGCTCAAGGTCACAGTCAGGCAGAGATGTGAGGACAGGCCTGGGAGCCAGACCTGCCCGACCCCAGCTGCTGTCCTCCTTACACCTCCCTACCCCTTTGGGCTCCGTGTCAGTTTAGGGAACCCGTGTGTGCGGAGAGGGCTGTGTACCCCTCAGGGCAGATGCATCTCTAAATGCATCGGCCCTTCTGTGAGCAGAGTGTGGAGTAACTAACAGCAGGCCCTGTCACTGGGTGCCTGGTTCCAGTCCTGGCTCCCCAGATCTCAGGTTGGTGGCTTTGGGCAGCATCACCTCTGAGCCACCTTCTCATGTACATTCCAGGGTGCTGGCGGGACCCACCTCTCGTGCCATGGTCAGAGAAGCATGATGCTCACCTGACTAGGACAGTGCTTCTGGGGGTGCCACCATGGACCACAGAGACACTGGTGGCCTGTGGCCCCCAGCCTGCTCACCCACGGGCACTGTCCTGGGTGCTGAAATGGCCCTCAGCCCAAAGCACCTTGTCCTGGGTGCTGACGTACAGCCCTCTCCCTGCCCCACTTCTGTGGGTTTCTGACCACCTGCCCCACCCTCACTGTGAGCTGAGGGCTGTGTCTGAGTCACTCTAGGCCTCTGGCCCCTTCCTCCCTACCCCTGGCATGTCTGGGCAGCAGCATGACTTTGCGACAACAGCCAGGGAGGCAGAGACCTGAGCCTCAGATCTGCCACACACTGTGAAGCCCAGCAGGTCACCTGACCTGGCCTAGAGCACAGGGTGGCAATACAGTTCTCAAGGCTGGGAAATGGGGCTGATTTTCAGGTTAGTATGTGCGTCTCTTCCCAGGGGCAATGACACTGAGGCAGTTTGAGGGAGCTGAGCTGGAGGTCAGTCATCTACCCATACGAAGCAGAACCCAGATACCATCCCAGAGCAGGACCTGGATCCTCATCCCAAAACTCATTATGGACACCAAGCCCCCAAAACCTAAGTCCAGTTGCACCTACTTCAGGCACTCTCCCCTTCAGTGTCTTCCCTTCCCCACAGCTGAGTTGCTGAGCTCTTCTCCCAACCCCCACTCTATAGCCATCTTGAGAAAGTGGATGGACAGAAGGCTGGATGCATGGGTGGGGAAGTGTGTAGATGGGGAGGCGGGTAGATGGATGGATGGTTAAATAAAGGGGTGAATAGGTGGTTGGATGAATGGAGGGGTGGAAAGATGGATGGGTGGATGGATGGATGGATGGGTGGGTGAGTGGATGAGTGGGAGGGTGGGTGGATGGATAGATGGATGGATGGATGGGTGGATAGGTGTAAGGATAGGTGGGTGGATTGATGGTTGGAAGAATGGAAGGGTGGATAGGTAGGTGAATGAATGGAGGGGTAGAGAGATGGGTGGAAGTTTAGATGTGGGTGAGTGGGTGAGTGGATGGGTGGATGGATGGGTAGGTGGATGGCTGGGTGGGTGGATAGATGGGTAGGTGAGTAGATGGGTGGGTAGATGGAGGGGTGAATGGATGGATGAATGGGTGGGTGGGTTGGTGGATGGATGGGTGGATGAGTGGGTAGATGGGTGGATGGATGGATGGATGGATGGATAGATTAACATCCTAACATTCACCTGAAGACCCAGATGGGTAACCTGGGGGACTCATCCTTAATGTCTCTGCCTCACTTTCCTTGCATATCCAGTCACTCCCAGGGTCTGAGAATTCCACCTTCTGGTCTTGACTCTGTCCCCTCTGGCCCTCCCTTCTCTGCCCTGCCCTAGGCCCTGCCCTCCTGTGTGTTCTGTCAGCCTTCCCCACCTGGTTTCTCTGTCTCAGACGCTCTCTCCTGCCCATCCTCCCATCTGGCTTCCCAAGTGGCCTCCATGCTGTTGAACATGCGGCTCCCCTGCTCTGCACTCCTCACTGTCTTCCCTGCTGTCTCAGGGATGGTGTCCAGACCCGCCGTGATCTGTAGGCCTGTCCCATCACACCCTGCCTCCCTTCCCTGCCCTGCCCCTGCTCCCTGCTTCGGACACTCGGTGACTCGCCATATCATTTAAGCTCCCATTTTGCTCTGGGTTCTCCCTTGGTCCCTGCCTCTCCCCTCCTGGCCCGCCCAGGGAGTTCCCACTCCCCATTCAGAACCAGGTGAAGCACCCTCTGCATGAACCTCCCTGACCTCTCCCTAGTGACAGTCCCCAGCACAGATCTGCATGAAGCCTCCCTGACCTCTCCCTAGTGACACTCCCCAGCACAGATCAGTCTGTTTTTCTCCTCCGAGCCAGGCTCAGAACTTGCTAAATTAATAATAATCACAAGGACATACAAGAATAATAAGACTATCTAGCGAGGAATATGTGTCTGGTATTCATCAGGCCCCAGGCTATGTACTTTCCACACATCATCTTAATTTTAATGCTTTCTTATTGCACTAAACAAGATGAAAAAAAATTAAGGCTTTCAAATGTCCCTACGGAGTCCATGGCATCATCCTATGTTAACAAAAGAATTCAAGGTGCCAAGATGGACGTGG
Organism: Indri indri; assembly: GCA_004363605.1. NCBI lineage: Eukaryota > Metazoa > Chordata > Mammalia > Primates > Indriidae > Indri > Indri indri. Next base: position 14,782 of record RJWJ010025147.1, read on the forward strand.
CTGAGACGCCCAGCTGGAGGGGGGCAAGCTGGGAATCGCACCCAGGCCTGGCTGACTCTGGAGCTTGGGCAGTTGCCCTGGGTCTCCTGCCTCCCTCCCTTCGGACCTGGCTCCAGGGCCGGCCCAGAACAATTCCTGAATGAGCACGCAGGCCAGCTCAGGACAGGGCCCTTGCAGGAAGGAGATTCTGCCTCGACCCTGCCCCGGGGTTGGCCCAGCCCCTTGCCTGCCACAGTCCAAAGTGGGCACAAGCCAAATGCTCCTGGGGGTGGGAGGCTGGAAGGCCAGGATATGGTGGCAGCCGCTCTCTCCCGCAGCTCCAGAGACGCAAGATCAAGTGCTGCTTCCTGTCAGCTGGAGTCGCTGCCCTGCTGGTCGTCATCCTCATCATCACCACATCTGTCTGAAAGTGATGCCACCTGTGGTGAGTGCCCCACCTGCCCCCACACCATGCACCCTCTGCTCATCCACTCATCTGTCCCTCCACCCATTCATCCATCTGCCCATTCATCTCTCCATCCACCATCTATCCATCCATCCACCCATCCATCCATTTATCCATCTACCATCCATCTATCCATCCATCCATCCATTTGCCATCCACCATGAATCCATTGTCCACCACCCATCCATTCACCATCCACCATCCACCTATCCACCATCTGTCTACCCATCCACCATCCGTCCATCCTTCCTTCCTTCATCCATCCTCCATGTGTTTGTTGAGCACCTTCTTTGCATCAGGCACGGACTGGGCCCTGGAGACCCAGTGGTGAACATGCCACAGAGATGCCCTGTGCTCCTGGAACTCAGAACCATGGGGGTAGGCCAGCATGAAGCCTCCCTTTTTCCATGCACCGACCTCCAGAAGGTCATGACTGAATTGCACTGGGGCTAGTTGACAGCGAGCAGAGCGTGCTGAGTTGTGTGATGGGCATGAACTGGGAGCCCAGAGGGAACGCAGTACCAGGGGATGGAGTTAGTCCAGGAAGCTCCACTGCTCCTTAGGCAGAGAGGAGTGGGTGTCCCCAGGGCACAGGGGGTCTCTGGGCTGGACCTGGAGAGGGCCGGCAGACTGGGACAGAGCACAGGGAGGCCTTGGGTGTCAATGTGGAGCCCCCGAAGTGTGTTAAGCAGGTGTATTAGTTACTAATGCTGCATAACAAATTAGCTTAATGCTTAGTGTCTAAAACCAAAAATAAACGTTTGTTATCTCACAGCGTCTGTGGGTCAGGAATTCGGAAGTGGCTCAGCTGGGTGGCTCTGGCTCTGGGTCTCTTGTGAGGTTGCAGTTAGGCGTCGGCTCGGGCCGTGTCATCTGAAGGCTCAGCTGAGGCTGGAGTGTCCATTCCAAGCTGGCTCCAAACGTGGCTGGTGCCGGCTACTGGTGGGATGCCCGGTTCTCCTGCATGGAAACTCTGTGCAGGCCACACCCGTCAGCTCCTCGATGCCCTGCTGCTCACTCGGGGCTGCCTGCTCCAGTCTTACCAAGCACATGGGAGAGGGAAGGTGCAAACACTGACCCCAGAATGTGGGGAGGGAAAACCCGCATTTGTTGTTGGTCTACTGTGTGCCTGGCATTTCGCATCTGCTGTCCAAGCTAATCCAGGGTCAGGGCTCAGTGTGTGCCCCAGGTCTACACTGCGTCTGTGGTCTGGTATGGGGCTAACGTGGCTGTGGCAGACAGTAGGACGAAACCAGCCTGTCTGTCCTGGATTGAGCCCAGCCTGTGGCCTCAGCCCCGCTCTCTCACTCAGAGCTCCCTTTTCCCCACGAGTCTCCTCGTCCAGGAAAGCGTAGCTATTTTCAGAAACATCTCCAGGCTCTGTAGATGAAGGGTCCGGGCCACGCTCAGTGTGACGGGGACCAAGTCCCTGCACATCGGAAGGAAGAGGAAGCTTGGGTGGTTGTGAGTGTCCCAGGCCTGTGCTGATGTGTCTGAGAATATCACTGACCAGTCAGCCCTGCCTGGAGGTCCTCTGGGGTGGAGAGGGGTGGCAGCCAGGCGCAGGGAGAGGCCTGTGTCTCCTGGAGCCCTGTGTGGACTGGCCACCGTATTGTCCAAGTCTGTCAGAGAACGAGGCGGACAATGGAAGATAATGCAGAGGGACATCAGCTGGACATCAGCTGGCTCCGCCCCTCCGGGTGGCAAGCTCCGCCCTCATTCAGAACACAGCCCGGCAGCCTCTAGGACAGGGGAGCGGGCACTTAAAGAAGGGCCTGTCCCTCCCTACTTCAGGCACCTACCACACGCACTCACAGGCACAGGGAACGAGCTGGTGCAAACCAGTAGAAGGGCGACAAGTCCTTGGGGCCTGGGTCTCAGGTGCCGCCTCTCTGGAAGGCTCCCTCTCCGTGGGGTCCCCCTCTGGCCTCCCAGGATGCTGGCCCTGTGCCCTCAGCAGCACCTTCCATGCTGGCCTTTGGTTGCTACTGACCTGCCAGTGTGGCCCTGTGGGGTCCCCAGTGCTCCAGCCCAGGCCTGGCTCAGGAAAACAGAGCGCAAATGAATGAAGGAGTGAACGAATGAGCGAGTGGGAGCCCAGGCAGCGAATCCCTGTTTGAGCCCCTGGCTGGTCCTTAGCAAACAGAAAATTATGGTATCTGGGCAATGGTCAATGAAGCAACTTGCATGAGCACAAAAAATGTAAGGGCTAAATTGAGGTGCACAGCAAAGCACGTCTGAGTGTTTTCTGAAAGCGGCGAAATATCGCCCCCAAAGCCATTGATTTCCACTCGGGAGGCGCATGCTGGGCTCTTTACCACCACGCTCCCCAGTGTGGCCTCATGCCTCACATCTGTGCATGTGTGTGTGTGTGCATGCATTCATGTGTGTGCTGTGTGTGTATGTGTGTGCATGTATGTGCACACACATGCATGTGTGCCTGTGTGCGCGTGCGTGTGGCAGATGCCTGAGGTCGGGAGGGACACACTCTTCTTCAAGCACTGCTCCCATCCCAGAGGCTGCGAGGCTGTGCTCTGAATGAGGGGTGAAGCCAGCGTGGTCCCTCTGCTTACTGGGCACTTGGGAGGTGCTCTAGTGGGCCCCTTGCCGCAGCCCCGCGAAGGTGTGTGACGTCCCCACTTCTCAGCTAAGAACGCCGAGGTGCAGCGAGACGAGAGAATTTTCTCAGGCTGGGCCGTGTAGACAGAGGCAGGACCATCCTTTGGCCACTCCGTCTGGGGCTGAGGCAAGGGAGCCGGGAGTTCACGCACCAGGGATTTATGGGACCTGATATTGCACCACAGCAATAGCTACCATTATCGAGCAATTGCTGTATGCCAGTGGGGAGTGAGCACTCTACACAGACTCTCTCCGTCAATCCCTCATTTCTGCCATGTGCATGCACATACAGACACACCTACGCACACGCACGCACACGCATGCGGGGAAACTGCTGCCCAGGAGGGTAGGTGTCTGGCTCGAGGCTGCACGGCTGGTAGGTCTCTGACTTGGGTCTGTGTGACCCGAGGCCTGGTGGGCCACACTGCCCGTGGGCTGCAGGTGCTGGGCTGGGGTCTGCTCTTGTTCTGGCGGGCCCAGGACAGTCCAGCATATGCCGTCTTTGGCACGTCGTCATTACTAGGTCTCCTCTCACAGGTTGGGGGACAACCTAGGTGGTGGCCTCTCTGTGCTGAGCCAATCAGAAGCCCCAGTGGGTCTGCTCTCTGCTCACCTGCGTGCCAAGTCTGGGTCCAGAGACTCTGGGCAACCCTGCCCCTCCCTGCCCTAGCCTGGAAGCCTGCCATGGGGCCTGACCTGGCCCTTGGGGCGCTGGGAGGCTCCCTGTGGTCTCCTTTGGCTCCCTAGGGTTTTATACATCAACATCTCTTCCCTGGGGGCAGGTGCTGGCCTGAGTGGTCCCTGGGACCCAGACTGGGTCTCCCAGAGCTCCCGCCCGTGGGGATGGAGGCAGAGCTGAGCAGTAGAGGGTGCCCTGGAGCAGAGACTTCCCCGCGGACTCTGCACCAGCCACGGGGCCCCGGCACGGGGCTTCCCCTCTCTGTGCCTCAGTTTCCTCATCTGTAACTTGCAGGGTCACTGACCATTGTGATGTGGCCTGCAGACTCCCAGCATCTGGCGCAGGGGAGGTCCTCACTCAGTCACAGCAGGTAGTTTGCTGTCCCCATCGCCACTGTCGTTGCGGGTTGTGTGACTGTTGTCCCTGCATGTATTCTGCTTTGCGGACACGAGACTGAGGTGGGACACCACGGACTGTTTCTTCCCAGTGTTCCCACGTGGCCCTCCAGCCAGCAAAGCCACACCTTGTCCTCCCTGTCACCCGGGGTGGGACACAGGCTCACAACTCAGAGCAGCCCAGATTGCAGTGACGTCCGACTGGTACAGTAAACACCAAGCTCTTTGCAGGCGGCCGACAGGCATAAATCAGTCCCTGTACCACCTGAGTAGCTCGTGGTCTCGGGGAGAGGAAGCCCTTGGAGATGCTCCGAAGGGGGCAGAACGGGAGGCCAGAGGGGAGGCGAGGGCTTCCTGGAGGAGGTGGCTTTGGGGAGCTGAGTGTTGAGGGGTGAGTTTGGGCTCCTTTGGAACACCAGGCCAAGGACAAGGACATGGCCTGGGCAAAGGCAGAGAGCCACCATGGGATGGAGTGCTGTGTGGCCACGGTCAGGAGAGAGGGCTGTGACCAGACTCGTCTTCCCCCTCCTGTCGGATGTGGTTGACCAGCAGGTGGGGCCACCCCTCGCACCCCCCCATGGCTGGGCAGATGGCTGTGGGAGAGACTGGCCCAACTGGGCCGGTGGGAACGGTGCCCTGCCAGGAAAAGGTGGAAGAAAAATAAAAACATAAAAACACTGTGCCCAGAAACACGGCAGCATGCTGTGCGCCTGGCGTCGCGGGTGGAGCGGATGTGCGCGGTGGCGTCTGCCAGGAGGCCGGGCATGCTGGGTCTGAGGAGCCCTCAGCCTGGAGCAACAGCGGGCGCCGAGGCCTCCGCAGGGCTCCTGCTACAGGCCCGAGCTGGTGACGGCGGCTGCAGAGCCACGAGCCGGGCTGGATCTGCTGCTCGGTGGGCCGGGGCGCTAAGACCTTGTTGGGGGGTCTGCAAGGCTTAGGCGAGGTCATGGCGCCCTTGGCACCCACAGTCGGTGCACAATAAATGTGTGTTTCCTCCCCCCACCTCCCACTTGACCTGACCCATCTCCTGGGAGCTGTCTCCTAGTCTGACCACTGACCCGCCCCTACCACACACTGTTAACTCCCAAAGCCAGGCCAGGGTGACTTTGTCCCCGTCCTGGAGAGGGGCAGGGCAGGGAGGGCCTGTGGGCTCATGGCACCTCTGTGCCCTCCAGTTCCACCCTCAGCCCCAGCCCTCTCCCATCGGCCCCAGCCCTCTCACATCGGCCTCACCTCCCTGTGTTACCCGGCTGGCATGTGACTCCCTGGCTCTGGGCCAGCACCCATGGGCTGGACACTGGGCCCTTGGGGCGAAGGAGGCTCGAGCCAGGAGGACGGCTGAGGGCTGAGGCTTGGAGGGCTGGGAGCAAGGGCAGAGCCCACCTGACCACCACGACCACCTGCAGCCTCCCTTGGCAGGGCTTAGGGTCGTCCCCCGCCCATCCAGGCCCACGTCCTGTGCCCACCCCAGGCCTTTGCTCTTCCCCCACAAACGGACAGTCGGGAAGATGAGCGAGGGGAAGGGGCCCTGGGGCTTCACTGGGGGCAGACTTGGAGCTCCCCAGCAACAGGGCCTGAGAACACTCGTCCAAGGCCAAGTGCGGGGCAAGGCCTCATCTGTGTGGTCGTGGCCCTGGGCTTGGGTCCCTGCCCTGCTACTTCCACGCAGTGACCGGGGCAAGTGGCTAAACTTCATGGAGCTTTGGCATCAGAACCTGTAAAATGAGACTGTCTCTCCCTCAGGGCAAGGATGTGACAGCCCAGCCCACCGGTACAGACTGAGGCCAGGTGTAGGGGGGAGAAAGCCCGGCCCACCCGGTTCTTCCCTTTCCCGTCCCCTGACCCACCCGGGCCCTCCCACTCTCCCCTTCCTCCTCCTCCCTCCCTTTTCTCCTCCTCTTCCTCCTGCTTCTCCCCAGAAAGATAAAGAAGAGGGAGTTGGGGTCCTGCCTTCAGGTACACCCCTAGCAGATGACGGAATCCCACCCCTCCGCCCAGAGAAGCCTCCCCCAAGGGAGAGATGCAGGGGCAGGGACATCTTTAGCCAGTCCTGACCGAGAGAAGAGGTTTTATTTTTTAACTGCAGCAAGAGAGACTTCAGTGGGACACAAGGAGGAACCCCTAGGGGGGAAGGCTGCAAATGGAGCGATGTGAAAGCCGGGATGCACTTGGTGAGGCTCCCGCCTCCTCCGCTGTCTCCTGCTCAGAGCAAGAAACTTTTGCTTCCGGGTGCCTCTCAGTAATTGCAATAATAAATTGAATAATTAAGCTAAATCCACAGAAGAGAATTAAATATTAATTTCTAATAAGCTATTTGGAGGGTGTCGCATGCAGCATGCAAATGTGCTGGGCGCGTCCCTTGCTCCAGCAGAGCAGGGCCTGCCAGCCCCCGAGCCCCGCACAGCCCCCTGGACTCCTCTGCACCCGGGGCTGGTGTGGAGGGTCGGGCTGAGGCCCGGCCAGCCTCTGTCCGGGTGGGCGGCAGGCAGGGCTGGCATCGGGGCCTGCCACCAGGAGCAACGCCCCCTTGGTCTGGGCTCACGGCTCCCTGGCAGCTGAGGTTCTTCACTAAGCCGGGTGGCCAGTGCCACTGGGCGGTGTGGGGAGTGGGAGGAGAGGATGGCATGGCTGAGGGACACTGACAGTGACCTGAGGGATGAGCACTCTCCCCTAGCAGAACCTGGTGAGCCAGGCCCAGGCTCTGTGTGGTCTGTGCCCCGAGAAGGCCTAGACACCTGCACAGGGCAGCCTGAACGGGGCTTCGGGCTAGCTGACCCTCGGGCCAGTTGTTCATTCATTCATTCATTCATTTGTTCATGCCTTTTGTAAACTCGAGAATCGAGCACTCCTGCCAGACGCTTCCATGCTGGGGAGGCACAGCCCCCGCCCTCCCCGCAGCTCGCTGGCTGCTGGGGGACGCTGCATGACTGCCTCGCCGGCCTCGGCAGGGGTGCCCAGCGCTAAGGGGTGTGAGGGCTGGGGGTCAGGGAGCATGTGAGTGAGGGCGCGGGAGGGAGCTGGGGGCGTGGGGAGGACTCCCCCGAGGTCACCACGCCCAGCGGTAGTGAGAAACCAGATGTTTCTCAGGAGATTTGTCAGGTGAGAGGACAGGACCGGCTCCATGCTCCCTGCTCTTCCTGTCCCTGGCCAGCTAGCTCCTGGGGACGACGTGGGGGCCTTCCCAGATCACTCCATGGGGAGAGCGAGGCTGGGAGTCCAGGGGTCTGGTGCCACGGGTTCAAGGTCCCATCATCCTTGTGACTGGGGATGGCGGGCGGCCTGTTTGCCCCTCCCCCAGCCCAGCATTCCTGGTGCCTACCCTGGCCTGCCGCCCTCACCGGCCCTCCCCGAGCTTTCAGCACCATGGACTGTGACAGAGGAGCCGGCCCCTCCCTGCTCCGGCCCCTCCCCCAGCCCCACACCCTCTGCGAAGGGTCTGAAGCCCCCCAAATCCTGGCTGCTTTGTCCCAGAGACTGTGCTTCAGGGGTTTAAGGATTCTGGGGAATGGAGTTTCTGGACTGTTTCTTCCCAGAGTCTTAAGAAAACCGGACACCACTGAGGTGGTGGTTGCAGGAGTCCAGTGACAGGTGGGGACCATGAGACACCCCCTCAGCCAGAGCTGCTGGCTACCTCGTATTTGCCACAGCCAGTGCAGCCCACCAGGTGTCCGCAGGAGGTGTCAGGGAGCAAATTGAATTTCACACCTCAGGCTGCAGGTGTGGGCAGCAGCTGGACTGTGCCATCCAAGGGGTGAGGGGTGGGCGCTGGAGGAAGGTGCCTGCCTCTCCCCTGCTGAGAGCAGGGCCTGCAGCTGTGGGGGTGGCGGGGGCATAATGAGCCTCAGGGGAGGGGGCTCTGCCAGGGACGGGGCAAGCCTGGGACTGGGCAGGGAGGGGCCAGTGATCACCACCCAATTCCCTCCTGCACTGCTGGGACCCTGTGTCTCCTGCCGCAGAGGGAGGTCACTGGGCCGGGTAGTCTTCCACGCTTCCCAGATGAGGAAATAGAGGCTGGAGAGGGTGGTCCGCAGGGCCGTGGACTCGGCTGCCCAGGAGGGAGTGGAAGGATGGGGGGGTGGGGGTGGGGGCTCTGCCTCTTCTGCCTGTGGGAGTACGGGGTGGGGGTGTGGGATCAGCCCCCTGTGGGGTGCATGGGCCCCATCGGGCCTGCAGCCCCTCCCCCCCTCTGACTCTGGCTGCCCGCGCCCTGCCCCGTCAGCACCTCCCTGGGGCAGGCCTGGCTGGGAGCAGGTGTTCCGGGGTGAGCAGTTCGGGTGGCAGGAGGGCTCGCCCGGACAGTGCTGACGTTGGCAGCAGCTGCCACCACCTGGACTCAGCCTGCCCCTCTCAGGACCGAAGTGTCAGCCTGACCTTCAGGTCCCACTGTCTGGAGCAGCAGGAAGCCAGGAGCCATGCCTCTGTACTGGCCGAGCGGCACCAGCCAGAGACAGGGCCCCCTGGCGGGTGCCCACCTGGTGCCAGGACAGGCCAGGACAAGGGGTGGGTGCAGGGAGTCGTGGCCCCACAGGCATCTCAGGAAACAGCAGGTCAGGGCGGGCCGGAGCCTCGGCCACCACCTCGGCCTGCCCCTCCCTCCTGGGAGGCCGAGGTCCAGAGAGGGACTGGGCTTCCCACGGCCACACGGGGAGTCCACGGCAGAGCTGCAATTAGAATCGGTCTTCTTGTTCCCAGGCCAGACATGGTTTGTGGGAATCCAGAGGTCAGAATCGTTGGACTTTCCTTTCAGGGATCGTGCGGAAAGAACATGGCCTTGGCACACAGTAGGTGGACAGGAGGTGTGGCGCGTCACATCCCCAGGGCAGGTATCAGGACTCTCTCACGTCCTCCCAGGGGACACAGTGCTGGGGCGCATGGGAACAAGGCGACTCCATCAGGTAGCCAGCGCTCTTGGAATGCTTCCAGGTGGGGTGACCTTGACCTGTGGGCAGGCAGGAGCCGGCGCCCTCCCTCCCTCCCCCGCGCAGCCCAACGGCAGCCAGAGGCCTGGAACCAATTTTTGGCCTGAAGTTTTCAGTTCCCCCTTTAACCAAATCATTGCTCCTTCCCCTGTGAGTTTCCAATTTAAATATCCAAATCGTTTACTTGCTTAAATCAATTGACAAGGGACCAGCTTGTATTTGCGATTCAATTGACTATGATACACTGTATTACAATTACTGCTCGAATGGATTTCTTTTTAATTTATTTTTCTCTTAACGTTCTCCTCTGCGGTAATTCCAAGACTAATTGTCCTCCCCATCATCCTCGTCAGCTTGGGAAGGATAA
>RJWJ010025148.1:0-24153 GCA_004363605.1 Indri indri
GATATTTTGAAAGGAGTCTCTTTTTCTAAGCAGTAGTTCTTAAGAGTGGGCTTAAAATACCCAGTCAACCATGCTATAAACAGATGTGCTGTCATCCAGGCTTTGTTGTTCCATTTATGGAGTGCAGGCAGGGAGAGTAGATTCAGCATAATTCTTAAGGGCCCTAGGACTTTTGGAATGATGAATGAGCATCGTCTTCAACTTAAAGTCACCAGCTGCATCGGTGTCTAACAAAAGAGTCAGCCTGTCCTCTGAAGCCAGGCATTGATTTCTCTCTGGCTATGAGAGCCCTAGATGGCATCTTCTTCCAATAGAAGCCTGTTTTGTCTACACCGAAATCTGTCGTTGAGTGTGGCCACCTCATCTATGATCTTAGCTAGATGTTCCGCATAACTTGCTGCAGCTTCTACCTCAGCACTTGCTGCTGCAAACTTTTACGTTACAGAGATGGCTTCCTTCCTTAAACCTCTTGAACCAACCTCTGCAAGCTTTCAACTTTCCTTCTGCAGTTTCCTCGCCTCTCTCAGCCTTCCTAGAACTGAAGAGAGTCAGGGCCTTGCTCTGGGTTAGGCTGTGGTTTGAGGGAGCGTTGCGGCTGGTTCAATCTTCTCTCCAGACCGCTCGGACTTTCTCCATATCAGCAATAAGGATGTTTTGCTTTCTTTTCATTCGTGTGTTCACTGCAGTGGCCCTTTTAATGTCCTTCAAGAACTTTTCCTGGCGGGTCGGAAGGCAGTGAGTTATCTCACTTGATTGTCCACGGTCAGTTACATGCAGGTCGAACTCCTTGTTCTGCTCTTTCCCCCGCTTCTCACTTCCGCACTTGACTAGTCTTAAAACAAATAAATAAATAAAAAATGTGAAAAGAAGTTTTCCTTTGGATTTACAACTTGGCTAGCAGTTTTGTGCAAGAGGCCCAGCTTTCTGCCTGTTCTGGCTTTCGCCCTGTCTTCCTCGCTAGGCTTAATCATCTCTAGCTTTTGACTTACTGTGGGAGATGGGAAACTCTTCCTTTTGCTTGAACATTTACACACCACTGTAGGGTTATTAACTGGCCTAATTTCAATCTTGTTGTGTCTCAGGGAATGGGGGGGCCTGGAAAGACAGGGGAGCGGCTGTCACTGGAGCAGTCAGAACACACACATTTATTAAGTTCACCATCTTATTTGGGTGCAGTTCTTCGAGTCCCCAAACAATGACAATGGTCCTGTCAAAGATCACTGATCGCAGATCACCATAACAGATGTAATAATGAAAAAGCCTGGAATATTGCAAGAATTACCAAAGCGTGGCACAGAGACATGCCACACTTTGGTGTGTGGCACTTGCTGAAGGGGCACTTGCTGTTGGAAAAATGTCATTGATAGACTTGCTCTGTGCGGGGTTGCCACGAACCTTCAATTTGTAAAAAATGCAGTATCTGCAAAGTACAATGAAATGAAGCGCCATGAAATAAGCTGCGCCTGTACCACAGTGTGTTTCTGCTTTCATCCGCTGGTGGACACTGGGGTTGCTTCCACCTTCTGGCTGTTGTGAACCCAGGCATGAAAACATCTCTGAGACCCTACTTTCATTTATTTTTTTCTTTTTTCTATTTTTTAGTAGAGATGGGGTCTCGCTCTTGCTCTGGCTGGTTGGTCTTGAACTCCTGACCTCAAGTGATCCTCCCGCCTCGGCCTCCCAGAGTGCTTGGATTACAGCCATGAGCCACCGCGTCTGACCTACACCTTACTTTCAATGCTTTGGGGTATAATATACACAGAAGTTAAACTACTGGCTCGTGGTAATTCTATTTTTAATATTTTGAGAAAGAGATAACTTTTTCTTTACCAGCAGACCCGGCAGCTGCCCTAAAACCCAGAAATTACACAGAAGTTTCTGTAATGCCTGCAGAACAGAGCCTGACCCCTGTTACCAGAACCGGCCCCACTTCCTTCCCTCTGCGGAGCTGTGACTCCTTCCCGAGGGCAGCATCTGGCACGCTGTGCAGGGGTGCAGCTCTGCCAGTCCCAGTTTGCCGCAGGGACAGGGGCAAAAGCTCTCTGTGCTCAAACACACTTCCCCAGGCCCAAGGTCCATGGTTTCGGGTTGTGTTCCAGCTCTGCTCCTCTCCCACCTTGAGACCTGGGCAGTCCCCAGGCCTGAGCAGCTCCTGCCCGCCCCTCAGCTGCCTCCCCTACCGATCCCGGCCCCTGCAAGATGGGTCTTGGCCCCCCCATGTCTTTCCTGTGGCCCTGGGGCTGGATTGTGGGAGCCTCTCAGGCCTCCACTTCTCGCCCCTCCCACCTCACCTCACCCCCCATCTTCCTTCTTATCTTCCTCCCACAGGGGTGGGGAGGAGGGGGCCGGCAGGGGGGAATGGGGAGGGAAGGGGTAAAAGGCCCTTAGTCTGACCCTGGTTCAAGACCAAGAGGAGCTGAAGCTACAATAACTTTCCCACCATGCGGGAGCATGAGCCAGTCCTAGAGGGTTTGCGACCAGACAAGCCACCTCCCTGAGGATGGACACGTGTTGAGCATGTTTCCCCCAAAGTGACCAGTTTTTCCCTCAGTGAAAATCTGCAAGGGGAGGGAGCAACCCTCCCAGATGACCCCACAATTGTCTCAGGGGATCATTGGCAGGGAGCTGTTCAGACTGTTTTTATTAATGTGAAAATACTCAAACCATGTTATGGAAAATCTAGAAAACAGACAAAGACAATACATGGCCTTTTGTCGCCATCGTCCCAGGAGCTGTGAGCAGTTCTGTTTTCGTCCTGCGAGTTGTCCTCCGTACTTTCTTGGCACTGTGGTCATTATGGTTCACGGTGCCAGGAAGCCACTGGGCACTGGAGGGATTTCGCTCTCCCAGGGAGAGAGCAGCTCGATGACAACGTCAGGGACCCACAGGCTGGGCGTGTATATGCTCTCGTGAGCACCCTGGTTGCCCAGAGGGAGCACCTCATGACAAACTGCTCTGGGGCTTGCACAAGGGCAGCCACCAAGGCTCCTGCCAATGAGGAAGAGGACGTCAGAAGCATCAGGCTGTGGGGACACAGAGGACTCCCAGCCAGCACGCAGAGGTTCAGTTGTGTGTTGGGACCTCCACACTCGCCCTCGGGAAGGTGGGTGCTCTCCACGTCCCTCCCACACAGGTTTTGACCCTGCTGGCTGCTGGCGTATTTTCCACCGCTTTGGGCGGATGCGCCACACTGGTGGACATTTTAGTGGACAGCAGGACATTGTAACAACCGCCACCCAGTGTTGCATCAATGGCAGGCCCTTCCCCTCCTCTAAGAGGGGGTAACGCAGGACACAGAGGAAGGCCACCTTTGACCTTGTAAGTTGCTAAAATACACCAAGCCAAGTGGCATGTATGGAAGTGCGTGGTGCCCAAGCAGCAGGTGAGGGCCCAGCCCCATCCTGTCACCCTGCTGCAGTGAGCAGCTGCCACCTGCTGCCCAGAGGAGGTCCTGAGCTGTCTACCTCCAGACTCCAAAACCCGACAGAGACAGGCTTATGAAAGCAGGAACTCCAGCTCTCAGCGGTCGCAGGCACCCCCCTCACAGCTGCTCACTCTCTGGGCCTTCACCCCACTGCCCGCCCTGTGGGAACCTGAGCTTCCTTCTCCCACCCAACTCAGCTCCTGCGGAGCCGGGGAAGGCCCCAGACTGGTACCTGCAGCCTGGGGAAGTAGGAAGGGCTCAACCCACAGGCTGGGTTTGAATACGGTTCCTCCATTTACATGTTGTGCAACCAAAAGAGAGACAGTTTCCCAGTAAGAGTCTATTTCCTAAAATAGAAAGCGGGTGTTGGGAGAAGTAAATGAGATCTTCTCTTGTTAGAGGCACAGGCGGCCCTTGAGAAATAATAACGTAATGATAGTAGGTATTGAACATTTGGCATGTGCCCGTGCCTGTGTTACACTACCATGTTTACCAACATCCCAGCTCCTGCCAGTCCCCATTGCACAGAGGAGACTGAGGCTCAGAGAGGTTATGTAACTTGCCCAAGGTGACACAGCTAAGAAGTGGTGGAGCCAGGATTTGAGCTCAGCTTTGTTTATCTCCAAAGCCTATCTTTTTTCTTTTCTTTCTTTTTTCTTTTTTTTTTTGAGACAAGGTCTCGCACTGTCACCCAGGCTGGGGCAACAGTGGCATGATCAGATCATAACTCATTGCAGCCTTAAACTCCTGGGTTCAAGCGATCCTCCTGCCTCAGCCTCCTGAGTAGCTGGGACCACAGATGTGCACCTCCACATCAGGCTAATTTTTTTGTTTTCTTTAATCTTTTGTAGAGATGAGGTCTCATCGTGGTACCAGGCTAAAAGCCTATCTTTTATTCTTCATCCTCTACTGTAGTTCTAGGCAAAATTAGGCTGAGCAGAAATCCGGCACGCTTCCTGGGCTGCTGAAACCCATGGGAAAAAGATAAAGGATCGCTGTTTTCTAGTCAGGCGTGCTGGTGCTCGCCTGTAGTCCCGGCTACTCGGGAGGCTGAGGCAGGAGGATCACTTGAGCCTAGGAGCTCAAGACCAGCCTGGGCAAGACCCCATGTCTAAAAAAATAAAAGAAGTTAGCCGGGTGTGGTGGTGGACACCTACACTTTCTTCTATTTTAAACTATTTAAAACTTTTGTTATTATCTCCGTTTAAAAGACTGCTACTACTTTTATAGTGACAAAAAAAACTAAGTAAAGCATTTTGCATAATATCTGTATCATCTCATTTAATCCGCACAATCTGCTGAGAAAAGATTCTTTCCCCTATTTTACAGAGGAGGAAATCGAGGCTCAGAAAATTACAGTGATTTGCCTAAAGTCATATAACAAGCAAGAGGAGGAGCTGGGATTTGAACCCATGTTGGTTTGAGTCCTGAGGCACAGGAGAATGGGCTAGCCTTATACCAGCCCTGTGGGGGTGGGAGAAGTGCTTGGTCTGTCTCCTAAGCAGATTTCTCTTTCGCCCAAGGAAGAATTTTTTTTAAAATTATTCAAATTTTTTAACTTTTTTCTTTTTTTTTTAAATGTAAATATATGGAACGCTTCACAAATTTGCGCGCCATCCTTGCGCTGGGGCCGTGCTAATCTTCTCTATATCCTTCCAATTTCAGTACATGTGCTGCCAAAGCGAGCACGGAAGAACTCTTAACTAGAATTGTCCAAAGGATATGGGAGTCCTGGAACGGTAATGAGTTCCCCTTCACTAGGAGGTGTCCAAGAAGAGGACCAAGCATGTCCTGGAGGGGACATTCAGGAGAGGTGACACTACATCTTCCTCCCAAGACCCAAAGGACAGGGCTGTGCCTCTCCTGTGAGACCAGAACTGCACAAGGTGGCCGGTCCTCCGGTTCTGACCGGGAGCACTGGGAGGGGGGCGTCTGGGCTTCTCTTTCCACTTTATCACCACCCTTCCCCCAGGGGTCCCGCGGGGCTTGAGCGGGGCGGGGCCTCTGCTGGGAGGGGCGGGGCTTCCCGGGCTCCCGCGGACGGGCGGTGTCCGGGCGCTCAGTCTGCGCACTATGAGCCGCGGGACCATGGACGCCGTGCCGCTGCAGGACTTCGTGCGCGCCCTGGACCCCGCCTCCCTCCCGCGCGTGCTGCGGGTCTGCTCCGGGGTCTACTTCGAAGGTGAGCGGGGGCCGGGCCCCCTGCGAGCGTGTCCCCGCCGCGGCCGGGCTGTCCCCAGGTGTGGGGCGCAGGCAGATGCTCAGCGAGGCGTTGGAAACCGGGGGGACCGCGCGGCGGGTTCAGATCCCGACGCCGCCACTGCCCGAGCTGAGATTTGGGGCCACCTCTACCTCTCTGGACCTCGGCCTGTTTCTTCCGTGGAATGGGGGATCACTGACCTGCCCCGCAGGGGGGTGGCGCAAGGTCGGTGAGTTCGGGCGCGGAAGGGGGCTGCGACCGAGCCAAGCCGGGTGGAACCGCGTGCGCATGGATGGAGCTCTGCCTGTGCGGGCGGCGGGGCCGTAGGGCCCTCTCGATCGCTGCGGTCGCTTGATGCTCAAGTGCCAGAGCTGTCTTCCCATCTCTGTGCCCTTCCACTCCCCGCGACCCTTGTCTACACTGTCTTCCTTCAGTCCCTCGTCTCGCCTTGGCCCTCTGCTGGCCCATGGACAGCCTCGATCCGATCAGCTCTTCAGTTCTCAGCTTAAATGGCTCTTCCTCCGGGAAGCCTTCCGGGCTCTCTGCTCCTTGCACTGCCGCACAGCTGCACCTGCCCACAGCCCCCCTGGTTCACAGGGATGGGTACATAGCAAGGCCACAGTCACTGGTTATTGCCGCAGAGAGCAAGAGGTGAGGGATTGACAAGTCGTGGGAAGGAGAGGACGGCAGCACAGGGGCGGGTGCCAGGGCTGCTCTGTGGGGAGTGGGGACCGTCAGTCAGGGAGGCGGAGGTGGTGGAGAGAGGGAAGCGGGAGCCGCCGCGTGGGGGTGCGGGTTCCTTCCTTAGAGCAGACTTAGGCGTGAGGGCCCTGCCCTGCCCTGCTTCCTCCTGGAGGAAAACTTGCTCTGCCACGCAGGTTCCGGCAGGGTGTTCGGGGTCCCAGGTGGGGTCCTAGACCAAGGCTGAGACACACGGAGAGAAGTAGGGGCCACCACCTCCCAGTAGTCCACTTAGGAATCTGACAGATCTGGGTTTGAATTCTGGCTCTACCTCTGGGGGCTTCCTGCAGGCAGGCGCCTGGATCTCTTCATTCTTCCCCCGGCCCACGTTCAAGCCCCTCCAAGCCCAGGCACCCTTGCCTGCCAGTGTCACAATACCTGAGTTTCCTCATCCTGCCTGGGCCGGGGTGGTGGGAAGTGGTGGACGTCAGGGTGATTGTGACTAGAGAAGGACTTGACCGGGTATGGGTATGCAGATGGGGTGAGCGTGGAGGACAAATGGCCACATCGGTGGGGGCGCGTGGTAGACAGGACACTCAGAAGTGGTTATCCGAGTGGTTAAGTGCATTTGATTAGCCGGTCATTGTGGGCGACCCACTCAACTTCTCCAGGCTGAGTTTCGTTATTTAGAAAATGGAAACCGCCACCTACCCAAGGGCAGTCATGGGTCTTAAAGGGGATGATGCATGTGCGGCTCTCGGCACAGTGCCTGGTATATATAGCGCCGCAGCTGTTGCTCTCCCCGGTCTGGAAGGCCCGCACCCTGATGCTGTAGACAGAACTGTGTTTTATGACCATGTGCCCTGTCCTGGGGATAAGGTTTCCACCAGTTTCTTGGGGCTGATGTGAAGGGCTTTGCTGGGGCTGCCTGCGGGGGTGTCCGGTGGCCTGAAGGCCCCATCCCCTGCAGTCTCCCGTCCTCCATCGCGGGATGGAGGGCCTGTGCGCTGTGTGTGTGAGAGATCTTCACCGAGAGTGCCTGCTGCGTTCTCGACACTGCTTCAACACTTTGCACCGAATGTGGAGCTGCTGAGCCTTGCCCCCTGGGTCTCACCCGCTAGTGCCCCTCCCTTCTCTCCTGTGTTTCCTTTGAAAACAACTCATCTGAAGAAGAAAGCAAGGAGTTGGAAGGGCTGGGTACTCACCCTGGCTCTGGGTGACCTGCAGGGAGCCACTGACCCTCTCTGAGCCTGACTCCGTAGCTGTACAGTAAAGGAGCTGGGAGTCACTGGGTTATTTACCCATTTGTGGATTTAGCACATACTCGGAGGCCAAGCCCTGTGCTGGCTGCAGGGATGTCGAGATGGATCTGCCCCTCCCGTGAGAGAAGTTTAGGAGGCTTGGGAAATGAGAAAGGCCAGAGAAGTGCGCAACAGGGGCGCATCCAGTGCTAAGAGGAGGCAGAGACGGCTGAGGACCGCTGAGCCAGTGGACCGCAGGCAGGGAAAGACGAGGAAGGGTGTTCCGGGCAGCAGGAACAAAGTGCAAAGGTGTGGCAGAGCACGGCGTGTTGGGCACAGGACACAGGCTGCCCAGCAGTCGGCCCTTGCCCAATGGGGAAACTGAGTCCATGTCTCCGCAGGCTCCATCTACGAGATCTCTGGGAATGAGTGCTGCCTCTCCACAGGGGACCTGATCAAGGTTACCCAGGTTCACCTCCAGAAGGTGGTCTGCGAGAACCCGGGCACGGGTCAGACCATGGAGCTCGCCCCCAACTTCCAGGGTAAGGTGGGCCCCTCCACCCCCCCACATGCCCTGACACCCTCCACGCCCCTGTGGGCCACCTGTGGGCTTGCCAACCCCAACACTCACTCCCACCCCTCTGGCTTTGCACTTGAGGCTCTCACATCCGCCACCACCCAGCCTCAAGGCTGGGGATGTCCTCAGAGTGGTCTGACAATGCCCTGAGCCTGGTGCGGTCACACCCTCTCCCTGTCCGTCTCTCTGATCACATCTGCCTCTGTTCCAGATCTTTGTCCAGGTGCTTGTCTCTGTGTTTGTTCACACATTCACTCAGCAAACATCTGCAGACACCCATGTGTGCCAAGCCCTGGGGGGACTGGACTGTGGAGGGGGCGGCTCAGGATGAACCAGGCGCAGCCCTCTCCAGTGGGGAGCTTCCAGGCTGGCAGCGAGAGAGCAACAGTAGAAGCAGGCATGAGCTTTAGAGATGGCTCTGGGCAAGAGGAACCTGCCCCAGCAGTCTGTGAAGGCTTCCTGGAGGAGGCAGCTCCTGAGTCAGGGGAAAGATCCCAGCTAGAGGGAGTAGCGTGTACACATTTGGTGCTCATGAAACCCCAAGGAGCTCAGTTATCACAGGAGGCGGCCCACGGGCCTGGATCCTGAAGCCAGCAGCCTGCATGTGAACCCCAGCTGCTCTGCAGGCTGTGGCCTTGGGCAAGTTCCTGGGACCTCTCTGGGCCTCAGCTTCCTCCTCTCTAATGGCGGGAATTAGGCTTGATGTGAGGAGTGAATGAGTTAGACGGGGGCTGGAGTGAAGCAGGTGTACTCTGAGGCTCTGAGGACTGGCTTTTTTTTTGATAATTTTTTTTTGTTTTTGAGACAGAGTCTCACTCTGTCGCCTGGCCTAGAGTGCCGTGGCGTCAGCCTAGCTCACAGCAACCTCAAACTCCTGGGCTCAAGCAATCCTCCTGCCTCAGCCTCCCGAGTAGCTGGGACTACAGGCACGTGCCACCACGCCCGGCTTATTTTTCTAATTTTAGTAGAGACGGAGTCTCGCTCTTGCTCAGCCCGGTTGCAAACTGCTGAGCTCAGGCGATCCTCCGGCCTCGGCCTCCCAGAGCGCTAGGATTGCAGGCGTGAGCCACCGTGCCCGGCCCCAGTGAGGGTTTTTAACAGGGAAGTGATGTATTTTGTATTTTGAGGTTTTTCTTTTTTTTGAAATAATCAAATTTACAGAAGACTTGCTCGAACTTCTGTACCTCCTTTATCCGGATGCATCAATTGTTAAACATTTGTTACGTTTGTTCTCCCTCTCTGCACACGTACGTATGTATGAATACATTGCCGTATGCGTATGTGTATATATGGATATTTTTTTTCTGAATCATTTGAGAGTAAATTGGAGACATGATACCCCTTTACAACTAAATATAAATCCTAAATACCCTAGTGTGCATCTCCTAAAAGCAAGGACAGTCACTCACAAAACTATACTTCAATGATCCAATTCAGGAAATTTAATTTTGGTACAATACTACTGTATAATCCACAGTTTATATTTGAATTTCACCCACTGTCCTAATAATGTCCTTTGTAGTAGTTTTCTCCTCGATCCAGAATCCAGTCCCAGATCACACATCATATTCAGTTGTCCTATTTCTCTCACCTCCTTCAGGCTGGAGCAGTTGCTCAGCCTTTCTTTGTCTTGACCTTTTGCAGAGTCCAGACCAGTTTTTGCAGAACGTCCCTCAGTCTGGGTTTGCGAGTGTTTCCTTGATGAGATTCAGGTTGTGGGTTTGGGGCAGGAAAAGTGGAAGCAGCTGGGCAGCCAGGGTTGGCGGAGGGATGCAGGGGTGAGGGGGGTGGTCAGAGTTTGCTTCGGCCAGTAGCTCCTGGGATTCTAGTTTGGGAGAGACAGGGCGCGGCCCCAGGGTGGGGACGACAGGTTCTGGCTGTGTGGGACTGGAGCTGTGGCGAGGCCTCTGGAGGGAATGGTAAACGGATGACGTCAGAGGCAGCTGGAGGTCGGGAGGTAGGAAATGTGCGGTCAAGTGTGCCTGTTGGGTTATGTAGCCCTCTCCTGTTCTCCGCGTTTCTGGCAACAGTCCCTACCCACCCCCTGCTCCTCACTGTCCATTCACGCACCATCACCCTCTGTCCTCTGTCCCCCAGCCCCGAGGTGCGGATGTCCGGATGTAAGCCCGCCCTTGACGTTGGTCCCTGGGGACCCTGGCTGGGTTATCTGCAGGGCCAGCCCAGGGCCTGGACCCAGCCAAGGCCTGCCCCACCCTGATACCCACGGTGACTCTCCCACCCTCTGCTGTCCCCCACAGGCTACTTCACCGCCCTCACCAGGCCCCAGAGCTGCAGAACCC
This sequence comes from Indri indri, assembly GCA_004363605.1. Taxonomy (NCBI): domain Eukaryota; kingdom Metazoa; phylum Chordata; class Mammalia; order Primates; family Indriidae; genus Indri; species Indri indri. The sequence goes on from RJWJ010025148.1 coordinate 10,424, forward strand.
TGGAGGAGCTGGTCTCTGCCGCAACTTGGAGCTCCAAGCGGCTGCCCGTTTACTTCATGTCGACGCACAGGATCATCACAGAGGCCAGGGTGGTGACTGAGGACCAGCTCCTCATTTTTGAGGCTGTGGAAATGCACCTCAGGACCCGCTGTGCCCGCTGTGTCCTGGGATCCGGGGACCAGCAAGTCATCCTACACCTGCCCCTATCCCAGAAGGGGCCCTTCTGGACGTGGAAGCCCAGTGCCCCTCAAACCCTGCTCCAGGTCCTGCAGGACCCAGCTCTGGAGGACCTCGTCCTCACCTGTCCCACCCTACCCTGGCACTTCCTGGTCCTGAGGCCCCAGTATGAGATCCAAGCCATCATGCACAGTGAGTTGCCTGGGCAGGTGGGTGGGGCTGGTGGGGAGGGAAAGAGGGGCACTCGGGGAGTTGCTCTGATGGAAAACACCCCCATCCCCGTGGATAGCCTCGGAATTCCAGGGGGCTTGCCTGTATACTCTGAAGTTATTATCATTTTTTTTTCTTTTTCCTGATACCTCTGTGACAGAATGAGTTATTTTTATTGCTGCTCAAATGACCTCGGCTTTGGCTAGTGGGAGCCTCCTTTTCAGGTTGGTTCCTGAACCCTTTTGACCTACCTGTGTGGTCTTGAGCGGATTTTCTTGCTCGCAAGTATGATATGTTTCAGGCTCATCTTGAAGGTTTCCTCCCCAGGAACTTAGCTCTTTCCCAGGGAGCTCTGGGCCATTTTAGTGGGAAATGGTAGTGAGAGACTACAATCTAGGGGGCCAGAGGTTTTAATGGTGGGTAGGGCTTCAGAGGCTGCCCTGGACAATGGGGCAGTACAGGTATCCGTACACTGCTTGGAAGACAAAAGCAGGACAGCACAAGGACCCCCGTGTGCCCAGCTACTAGCTTCAACCAATCATCAGCTTAGTTGGCACAGAGCAAAATTTCCAACAATGTGACCTGAGGGAAGTCACCATCCCCGTAAGCCTCAGTGTTCTCATCTGTAAAATGGGGAGACTGTTCCCTGCCCTGCCTTCCACGTGGTGTGGATCAAACCACACAGCGGATGGGTCAGTTCTCCTTGCCGTCTTACAGAGCCGCCTCTTGAGCTGTTACTCAGGAGGTGGTTCAAGGATACTTATCAACGCCCAGAGAGGAAATAAGCTGGCCAAGGTCATTTAGTCAGTGTTTTTCTTAATTTGATTTTATCTCTGTATTTAAATCCAGAAAGCATTTGGAAAGGCAGCTAGTAAACTTATATTCAAATTTAAATTAAAATTTAAAAAGTGGTTGAACTGATTGGATGTTTGCTATTAAGGAATTATGAAATATTTGGATGCAGTAAGAGCATTGTGGTTATTCTTTTGAAAATTTGTATAATACATTATTCCCCTCTTTTAGCAATCCACACTGTAACAGTCACACGTGATTATTCCAATTCAGAACACTCCCGTGGAGGGGAGTGGCTGGAGGTGCGGATGAAAGGAGGTGGGCCACGAGTTAGGTGTTGCAGCTGGGCGACGGGCACATGCCGGTGCATTATACTGTCCTATTTTATGAATGTTTAAAAACATTTTTTTTTAAAAAGGTTGAAGGGCCAGGCGCGCTGGCTCACGCCTGTAATCCTAGCACTCTGGGAGGCCGAGGGGGGAGGATCCCTTGAGCTCATGAGTTTGAGACCAGCTTGAGCAAGAGTGAGACCCCGTCTCTCCTAAAAATAGAAAAATTAGCCAGCTGTCATGGTGTGTACCGGCAGTCCCACCCACGTGGGAGGCTGAGGCAGGAGAATCGCTTGAGCCCAGAAGTTGGAGGTTGCAGTGAGCTACGGTGACACCACTGCACTCTACCCAGGGTGACAGAGTGAGATTCTGTCTCAAAAAAAAAAAAGTCGAAGGAAAAGAGTGGGTGAGGAGTCTGGTACAGTAGGAAAACGCTGGTAGGAAAGAAAAGGTGAAAAAGGAAAGAAGTCGGTAAGCTCAGACTGAGGCTCTCTGCTTGGGGTGGGCGGCCCCCGCTGGGGGCGGTGGGGCACCCCTGAAGGACTCCCCTCCGCAGTGCGCAGGACCATCGTCAGGATCCCCTCCACCCTGGAGGTCGACGTGGAGGATGTCACTGCCTCCTCCCAGCACATCCACTTCATCAAGCCGCTGCTGCTGAGCGAGGTCCTGGCCCAGGAAGGCCCCTTCCCCCTGTCCGTGGAGATCCTGGAAGTTCCAGAGGGGCCCCCCATCTTCCTCGGCCCGTGGGCGGGGTCCTTGCGCAAAGGCCAGAGGCTTTGCATCCACGGGCTGGCCTGGCCACCCTGGCGGCTCCTGGCCTCAAGCAAGGGCCGGAAGGTGCCCCGACGCTTCATGGTCTCCGGGGCCTACCAGGGCAAGCTGCGGCGGCGGCCGAGGGAGTTCCCCACGGTCTATGACCTCCTGGGTGCTTTCCAGCCAGGCCAGCCGCTCCGGGTGGTGGCCACAAAGGACTGTGAGGGCGAGACGGAGGAGAGTCCTGGGTTCACATCTCTGTCTGTGGGCGACCGGCTGGAGGTGTTGGAGTCTGGCCAGATCTACAGGGCCCAGGGCGAGGACACAGATGTCTTGGTATGTCAGCGGCTGAGCGACCAGACTGGGGAGGAAGAGTGTGAAGAGGAGGCCGAGCGCCAAGAGCAGATCCTGCTGCCCCTCTACTTCCCTGGCAGCTTTGTGGAGGAGATGAACGACAGCCGGCGCTACAGCCTGGCGGACCTGACTGCGCAGTTCTCGCTGCCTTGTGAGGTCAAGGTGGTGGCCAAGGACACCAGCCACCCCACTGACCCCCTGGCCTCCTTCCTGGGCCTGCAGCTGGAGGAGAAGATCACGGAACCCTTCCTGGTGGTGAGCCTGGACTCCGAGCCTGGCGCGTGCTTTGAGATCCCTCCCCGGTGGCTGGACCTGACTGTGGTGGAGGTTGAGGGGCAGCCAGGCCGGCCAGCTGGGGCCCTCCCTGTGGCCACAGTGCAGGAGCTGACGGAGGCCTTCTACTATCGTCTTCGGAAGTTACCAGCCTGTGGGATCCAAGCCCCCCCGCCCAGACCCCCCAAAAGTCAGGGCCTCAGCGGGCACAGGAAACAGAGCAGCAAGGACGGAGGTGCCAAGGTACCATATAACAGAAGTGGGCAGGGAGGGGCCGCCTGTCGGGATCACTGTCTCTGTCTGTCATGTTTCTCTTGCCGTCGGGTGGAGCTTGCAGCTTATAAACTCGCACGCTTCGCACCCATTACTCTTACTTGATCCTCACGATCCTGAGGTTGGTGTGACTATCCATATTTTATGACTGAGAAAAGAGGATCAGAGACCCTGAGACTCGCCCGAGGTCCCAGTTAGTAAGTGGGAGGCCTGAACTTGAGCATAAACGTTCCAGGTTTGTGTGCTCTTCCTCTCTGCTACTCCTGCTGTCACTCCTGAGTTCAAGCCGCGTCATTTTTCACCTGAACTGCCTCTTAGAGCTGTCAGAACAGCCTCCTAAATCCTTCCCTGGTCACTGATGGCCTTGGCTCCATCGTCTAGAACCTTCTGTCGCTCCCCATTGCTGAAGGATAATGCAAACTGCCTACCGGGCATCCAGGGTTCTTTATAAGCTGACTCCAGTCTCACCTTCCAGGCCCATCTCCCGCCACCCATTCTGCAGTCCCTGCTGCAGCCAGAGAAGCTCCGGCAGCTCCCCCAGGGAGCCGGGACCTGCGCTGACCAGGCCTTCTGCCAGCAACGTCCTTCCTCCTGCAGGCCCACGGGCCGGGGAAGTCTTGGATCCTCCCCCTTCCACAAGGGCGGTCCTGCCCCTCTTCTGCACTTACTTCTACTGCACGTTGCCATTTGCAGTTAGTCTTGTCATTCGAGCGGCTTTCTCTGGTTAGAAAGAGAGTTCTGTGGGGGCAGGGCCTCGCCTGCTCCAAGGCCCGTGAGACCTGCTGAAGGGACCAGCGGGGATCACAGACGAGGGGCAGAGCAGCTTACGTCCCGCTCACTCGCTCTGCAGCCTGTGCAAGCAGCTCCCTCTCTGAGCGCCCACGTTCTCTCCAGTAAACCTGAGATGGCGTCACTAACAGTGCTCTTTCCTTAGCTGCGTCCTGTCGGGTGCTTGCTCTGTGGCAGGTCCTGACACGCACTGTCCCACCAACTCGCACAACACCTCTCAGGTAGACACCGATATTCTCTTTTTACAGTTGAGAAAACAAGAGGCTCAGAGAGGTGAAGTGGTTTACCTGAGATCACGCGGCCAGCATGGGGCGGGGCTGGGATTAGAAATCGGGTCTGACCACACAGGCCGAGCGCCTGACTGCCTGCCATGCTCTGCTGAGCGTGGGAGGGGACGCGCTGGATAAAAAGTATTTCAGAAACTGCAGCACACATATCGTTTTGGGATCTCGAGTGACTCATATTTAGTATGCGTGGGTAGGTGGCAGGATGGCTGTGGAAGCTGAAGGATGAATCCTGAGCGGTCTCAGCCCCGGAAGGGGCTCCCGTGTGCGGTGGGAGTGGGGCCGTCGTTTCCTGACAAGCTAGAGTGGGACATCTGGAACACGGGCTGGTCACGGCACTGGGAAGGGCACAGCACAAGGGATTGAGAGGCCTCAGCCCGAGTCTCAGCTGCTGAGGGAGGGACTTTAGGCCCAGTCACTGCTGTTGCCCCTGAACCAGTAACTTTTCCTCTCTGGGCCACGGTATCCTCTGCTGCTGACCGGGCAGTGGAGCCTTGCTCTGCATGGCATGGCCTGGTGCAGACACCACTGGCTTTAGGGCTCTCAGACATGGTTCTGGGTCCAAACTTTGCATCCCCTGCGTGAGGTTTGATGAGGCACACTCTTTCTTCATACATAAATGGGAGATGGAAACAGCTACGTGGAGGGTCCCTGAGGATTGAATGAGCATAGAGCATCCGACCACGGTGGGGATTCAGTAACAGTCCTCTTCCTCCCGGGTCCCCGCTCAGCTCTGGTGCTGCCATGAGGCTTTGCGACTGGTTTCCGAGGTGTCTCCACGTTGCTTTTTCCCCTTCAGCAAGAGAATTAAAGGACACTGACCAAGACCCTCAGTGGAGAATCCCAGGGACACCTGTCTCCAGCCCCCAACCCTATCCTCGCCTCCTACCCGGACCCTCTTCTCCCTTGCCTGGAATATTTCATGTGCTTCTAGCAAAAATACCTGGGTCCTGAGAGGCCCTGCCCTGAAAAGGAAGTAGAGAGGGAAGCAGAGGAAGTGACATTTTAAGTGAATTACATTTCACGGACTGTGCGTCCCCATGTCTTGGGACCCTGCTGACTTCCGCTCTTTTTCTCCCAAAGTCTTCTCAAGTCTTCGAACTGCAGGAACCCCCTCTGCTGCCCAAACCCAAGGCGAAGACCTTGCCAGAGTTCACCAAGGACAGCTTGAGTATGTACGGCAAGATTCCTGCCAAGAAGGGGCTCAGGCCCACCAAGTCCAAAACGCAGGAAGCAAGTGAGTCCTTGCTGGCCCCTGCCCGCCCTTGGCCTTGCTTCTCCCCTCCCACCTGGCTCCTCTGCTGCTGTTTTTGCCTCTGATGGCCCCGCCCATGGGCAGACCCCTCTGTGGTCCCAGTCTGAAGGACAGGCCTGTACAGGCTGGGCTCAGGTAGAAAGGTCCCTACTGTCTCTCTCCCATGGGCTCCAGAGCCCTGGCAAGGAAAATGAGTTCAGTCCCCGACACACTACCCTCCCTGCAGTATACAGGACAACGAAATGGTTACAAAGTGTTGAAACAGAACAGATAGTGGTTTCTGGGCTAGCAAAGACCTTAGAACATCCAGGCCAATTCCTTCCTTATATAGGTGAGGAAACTACACCCTAAAGAGAGGAAGGAACTTGCCTAAGCCAAAGATCCTCATTGACTTCTTGTCTGTTTGTTTTTGTAGAGATCGGGTCTTGCTGTATCGCCCAGGCTGGTCTCAAACTCCTGGCCTCAAGCTATCCTCCTGCCTTGGCCTCCCAAAGTGCTGGGATTACAGGTGCGAGCCACTGCGCCCAGGCCCTCATTGACTCTTTTGCAGACGAGGATGAACACGATTATGAAGAAGTACTTGAGCACTTTCAGAAAACCCTCTAGGTGCTGGAGGAACCATACTTCCTAACTGCTGCTTCTCAGGGAATCTGAGACACCAGCCAACCCTTACAAGCCTCTAAAAGACCCTGGACAAGGTCTTGCAGAAATCAGACTGCGGACAGGGAATGGCTTTGTGGGGACTGATTTGAAATGGGATGGCTTCCTTCAGGTTCTAGACTGAGGGCTGGCTTATCTGGGCCCGGCATGCCGTCATCCTGAGCTTTGGTATCCAGAGGAGCGAGCTACGTTCCACTCAATTCTGCACCCTGACCAGTGGTCCCACTGGCTGGTGCAGAGAGGAATCAAAGAGGCCACCAACCTTGCCGATGGCAGCACAGTGCCAGCTGCTTCTCCGTAAAGGGGATTCAGTCCTGATCATACTGCACTGACAGACTTTTTAAAATGTTTGCCACTCCCCTTTCCCTGCCTTTTGCTCCCACCCGCCAGGCTCTAAGCACCTGAGAGACCAGAACTATGTCTTCCTCATCTCTGTAGCACTTAGCACGTGGGGGCTGTATGAATGAATGTGGAAACCTCGCTTCAGGAGCAGAATATTAGGACCTTGTCCCTCAAAAGCTGGTAGCGAAATGAGGGGATCCAGTTCAAGATCTTTATGGAGATCTGAGGCTGTGAAAAACTGGCGGGTTTCGTCGGGTGGTGCTAAGATATTGTCAGAGTTGTGATTATTATCCAAAATTACTTCATTCTAAAACCACAGAATAAAAATGACATCACCGGGTGTAGTAGTGTGTACCTGCAGTCCTGGCTACCTGGGAGGTTGAGGTGGGAGGATGGCTTGAGCCCAGGAGTTTAAGGCCAGCCTGGACATCACCTCAAAAAATTAAAATAAATAGGAGTGTGTTGCTTAGTTCCCAGATATTTAGGAGTTTTCCAGATATTAAAAAAAAAAAAGAAAATCTGACCTTCTATATGAATAATAACAGATATGATTTATTATGTTCTGCCTGTGTGCCAGACCCTTTACAAACCATATCCAAATCTTCAACTTCCTGGGATAGACAATGGGCTGATTTTAAAGACTGGGAAACAGCTGGGTGAGGTGGCTCACGCCTGTAATCCTAGCATTCTGGGAGGCCGAGGTGGGAGGATCGCTTGAGCTCAGGAGTTCGAGATCAGCATGCGCAAGAGCAAGACTCCATCTCTGCTAAAAATAGGAAAATTAGCTGGGCATGGTGGTGCGCACCTGTAGTCCCAGCTACGCGGGAGGCTGAGGCAGGAGAATTGCCTGAGCCCAGGAGTTTGAGGTTGCAGTGAGTTAGGATGATGCCACGGTACTCCAGCCTGGGTGACAGAGGGAAACTCTGCTCAAAAAAAAAAAAAAAAGATTGGGAAATAGGCCGAGTGCTCAAGGGCCTCAAGAGGCCATCTAGCAGTGCACAGCGAGGACTTGGAAAGCATGAGAATGGGTGAGGATCCCAGCTCACCACCCTCCTGCTGGGACTGTGAACAAGTTATTTTAACCTCTCTAAGCTTCTGTTTCTTGACATGTCAAATGAAACTAGTAAGTTATCTACCTCACAAGATTGTTTTAAAGATCAAATGAGATCATCTTTGTAAAGCATTTAGCACAGTGCCTGGCACATAGTAAACACTCAATAAACGTGTTAGTATCATTATTTACCAAGATCATGTAGCTGTAACCTAAACTCTTTTCACACCTCTATAATGTCTCCTAGTCATGGAATTCATCCCAGTGTTTAAAAACATACCAGTTTCCTAGACTGTAGAGACAGAGTATACTCACTGGAGAGCTTCACGGTCTAGTTTAGTGGCAATTAGAGAACAGATACAAGCTTTTGTCCGTGTAGAGACTAACTCAGCTTCCAAGGTCAGTCTAGGCCTGTTCAGTGGTGAGGCAAGACTATGGGCTGCATTTCCTGGAAGTGGTGGGGCTTTGGTTTGTGGGTGATACAGTCATAGAACTAAGCACCACAGTCAGCAGAGAATATAGGAGACAGATAAAAAGATGATCTAAGTCTCCAGCTGAGGTGAGAGCTGAAAGGGTCAGATCTCCAGAGTTCCAGTTTCTATGCACTGCACCTGGGTGTGTCCTTCCTTTGCCTAACATCTCTCTGGGCTGCCTGACCCACTGCATTCCCCAAGCCTTAGGGCTTCCACACTCCAGCATGGAGTTTTCCAGGTGACTACTGAGTGGTCCTACAGGCTGCTGGGCCAGGCTCCAGTATCTGGCACCCCATCCTCACCTGCGCACCAGTTCCCACGCCCTCCTCCAGAGAGCTCAACCCACACTGCATGGGAGGACCCTGAGAAAGACAGTACTGTAAGAAGGAACGAGCAAGAGAGTGAAGGTTCCTTCCTCCTTGACACAGGACGGGGGGCCAGGCCAATGTGCAAAATGCCACTAATTTTCACTTCCACATTTGTATTTAATCTTGACCCAAAACTGAGCAAGAGGATTAACAAAGCCACAAAGAGGGGCAGAAGAGAGGGTACCAGTTCCTGCAAAGTGGGCTTTCTGAGTAGCCAAGTGCTGCAGTGAGACGCAGCAATTTTAAAGCAGCAAAAGCTGGGGTTAAAGGAAAACATGTTTGAAAACCACCACTGTGAATGTCTTCTTATCAGAGCAATGGGGGTTGGCAGGAAATGGACCAGAGTTAGGTACTAGCCTCAGGGTGCTTTTGTTTTTCTTTACCCACAGAATAGGCCACTGGGCGGTGGGGAGGGTGATGTAACAGGGCTTGGGATTCCCCCAAGCAGTGGGCTCTAAAATGAGCAGCACAGACTCCTGGGAGTACACAAGATGATTCACTGGGAAACAGAAAATAATTATTAGTACATCCCTTCATTCTTATTTTTAATATTCTTTTTCATTTCTATTTTAGAATGTTTTAAAATGTATGTAACATATTAATAGAGTAATGGATATAAATAATTGCTAAACAAATGAAGATAAACTGTGGAAGCATGCTCGAAAATTTTTTATCAATGAATTTTGAATTTTCCCCAACTGCATTTTTAAAAACAAATCTTACTAATCCACACCAGACACTAATTCTTATTGGCCTTTCTCTAGTTAAACCCGATGAGTACTATTTCCCAAGGAGCCTCTTTTCCCAGCTGTGTACCTAGAGAAAGATTCTCCTGCGAGCAGGCTGAATCCATTGCTGGGCTGTTGATACTGGAGGTTTCTGAGGACTTGGATCATACTGCTGTCTCAACAATGTGCCGAGAGAACACTACATGTGACATAGCAGGTGACCACACAAATGCCCAGGATGCAAGTTCCTCCTACCCAGAACAGCAGCTCCATGAAGGCTGCAGCTTCACCCTGCGGAGGAGCGGCTTGCGGGCCTTCCTGCCCGTGCTCAGAAATCACACAGCTCCCGCCAGACCACGGAGCCAAGATGGCCCGGAATCCAGCATCACCGAACAGCTGCTCTGTGCTATTGTGAATGCTGAACTAGCAAGCCCTGTGCTGCCCATCTCTTTTTGTGCTCGATATATTCCCAGTGCCTGACCAATGGGTTGACATGGTATGTATCCAACATACACTGAATTAACAAGCAGTTTTTGGCAGGCCCAGTGGCTCACACCTGTAATCCTAGCACTCAAGGAGGCCAAGGTGGGAGGATCACTTGAGGTCAGGAGTTTGAGACCAGCCTTAGCAAGAGTGAGACCCCATCTCTACTAAAAATAGAAAGAAATTAGCCAGGTGTGGTGGCACATGCCTTAGTCCCAGCTACTCGGGAGACTGAGGCAGGAGGATCACTTGAGCCCAGGAGTTTGAGGTTGCTGTGAGCTACAATGACACCACTGCACTCTAGCCTGGGCAACAAAGTTGAGACTGTTTAAAAAAAAAAAAATACCAAGCGGTTTTTAATTGCTAAGTCATCATCTGATTCTATTAAAAAAGACTTCCACCTAAAACTACTGCTATTACTTTGCCCATTTGAGGGCACCACCTGATAACTAGAAAGAGAAGTCCACCACCCATAAAAGTATCCTATCATGCATTCCTAATTCAAATATATATGATTTTACCTGTTTTTAGCCACTGTTCTTTCTTTGAGGAAATAACCAAAAATGGGCACACTTGCAAATGAACATACTGGTTGACTGAGTTTTAAGCATCTGCATAGCTCCCCAGATGGAACTACTCTGTATGTATAGAAAACAACAGCCAGATACTGTTCACTGTTAGAAACCAAGAGGGTGGAGCCTTCACACAGGTGCAAAATCCCATTTAGAGAAACAGTAAAAACAGATATAGAATTCTTTTGCATGTTACACTTCATTAACTTCATAACTGGTTCTTCCATTGAAAATGTAGCTTACTTTCTGGAGTTGTCAAAAACGTCTCTGGGGCCAGGCATGGTGCTCACATCTGTAATCCTAGCACTTTGGGAGGCTTAAGTGGGAGGAGTGCTTGAGGCCAGGAGTTCGAGACCAGCCTGGTAACACAGTGAGACCCCATCTCTACAAAAAATAGAAAAATTGTCCGGGCAGTGTCTCATGCCTGTAATCCTAGTACTCTGGGAGGCTGAGGTGGCAGGATTGCTTGAGCTCAGGAGTTCCAGACCAGCCTGAGTAAGAGTGAGACCTCATCTCTACTAAAAACAGAAAAAATTAGCCAGGTGTGGTGGCACGTGCCTGTAGTCCCAGCTACTCGGGAGGCTAAAGCAGGACAATCACTTGAGCCCATGAGCCCATCAGGCTGAGGTGAGCCACTGCATTCTAGCCTGGGCAACAGAGTGAGACTCGGTCTCAAAAAGAACTAAAAAAAGAAAGAAAGAAAAAAAAAAAACCATCTCTGAAATAGTTTCCTCTCTCATAAGAAACAGCTGATCAAGTTGGCCAGAAAATAGCCACAGGCTTTTGGAAAGTCTCCTCTTAGGTCAAATACTAGATATTCAATTCAGTCACATGATCACACACTGCTAAAGAGTCAACACAAAGGTCCATTTTATAATCCTTATTAATGGCAATACTACATCTAGATATACTTTACGGACTTTATTCAATCTTCACAATAAACCTGAGGAAATAACACTGTTTTCTCTTCATAAATGAGGAAAAGGAGGCTCTCAGAGCTCACATGGGCTGCTCCAGATCCTAACTAAAAAGTGGGAGAGCCAGGATTCAAATCCAAGGTTCACGACCCCACACTGCCTCAGATGATATAGTAATTACACCAGTGTAGAAAGAAAGATGAGAACATTTTCACAACTGCAATAGAACTGTTTTATTAAACATATGAATGTACATACTTTGTACAAAATTCAGTAATACTTCCTCTTCTCCTCTGCCCCTGGAGGCCACCACTCCAGAACCTCATGTTCATATAAACACGCTGTCATGACAAGCCCGTGAAGGAAAGTGCAATTCTGAAAATAATGCCACATAACCAAAATGGGAAACAAAAACAGGCAGAGGCCAGTGGGTTTCTTGGCTAGTGCTCTACCCACAGGCCCGAGTCCTGCTTATCTTCTTTCAGCAGAAAACATTTTAGGAATAGAAACTCCCAAGCATTATTTGAGTATTCTCTCGATAGCATCCTTCTTCCAATTCCTTCTACCCTGATGTTGTAACTAGCTTATTTGTAACTTCTTCAAGAAATTCCACCCTGGATTATATATATCCCTGTCAGTTGCCCATAGACCTTTGAGCTTCAAACAAACACCACTACAGAAGAGCAGTAAGTTTCAAAAGGATGCCAGCTGAGGCCTTTTACAGATGAAACCTGCTTCCTAGAAGTCACCTGGTCAAATATATATGCACAGCTGGAGACAACACACTGAAAATAGGTCCAGCTGGAAAACAGGTACCCAATTTAGATCCAGTTATTCTGCATCTGTGGATTTGAAGTGATCATCATCCACGGTAGAATAGATGTGCCCCTCATTGCTCAGAAAATCCACAGCTTGCCTAGAAACAAAGAAAAAAAAAGTTCATTTTCAAACCAGTGCAAAAGGAAACTGCCTTCTGGATATGGCCAAATATGCAAACTTCACTTATCTCTAACCCTTATATCTTAGCTAAGAAGAATTCACAACCATTTTGCTCGTAGAAGGCTCTTTCAGGGAGAAATGCCAGTAAAACTGCAAAACCGAGATTATCCATAGAGATAACGGCTATTAGGACTGCCTTGGATCCTTCTCCCAAATTGTATAAAGGAAATAAAACAGGGCCTCACTTAAACACCAGCCTAAGCAGAGCAAGACAAGGATCTGAAGCTGTAGTCAAGCTTGCACATAAAATCTCCTAGTATAAACAGCTGTCTTTAAAAGCCCCCCCTTTCCACCCACACACTGAAATCCCCTTGCTCCCTGTCTGAGAAGTAAAGGAAAGGTCTTTCCAGAAACAATATGACACTTTCAAACCCTCCAAGGCCCTCAGGGTGAGTGCCAGTAACATATTTAATAACAGCCACAATCTATAGAGCACCTACAAAGTGATAGCGACTCTGTACCCCTTCATCACAGCAACTCTGAGATAAGAATTTTTATCCTCATTTCTCAGGACAGGAAATGGAATTAGACCTGAGCATTTCTTTTCTAGAATATCAATTGATTTATAGTAGCAAATAACTATCACAAGCACCCTAATACTGAGTCTGATTAGTCCATTACACTGGAATCAGGAGGCTGCCTGTCTTCAAAGGACTCACAATAAGGGTGCTGGAAGGACTGACTGTTTAATGGCTTCGGGTCCAGATAGCCTAATATACCTATATCCACAGTGGGGACAGTAACACCAGTGGGATGTACACCTGAGGACCAGGAGCTAAGGAATTCACTTCTCCAAACTAAATCCCATGAGGTATCAGATCAATTATTGCTTAGAATTATATCCCCCTGTACATAATGGGCCTTAGTATTTGCTGAATGAACAAATGAATGAGTGATGTGATGGGTAATGCCATGTCTGTGAGTCCTTTTATATATATTTATTTTTAAAAAATTATTAATTTGTTTGTTTGTTTCTTTTTTTTGAGACAGAGTCTTGCTCTATTGCCCCGGCTAGAGTGTAGTGGTGTCATCATAGCTCACTGCAGCCTCCAACTCCTGGGCTCAAACGATCTTCCTGCCTCAGCCTCTTGAGTAGGTGGGACTACAGGTACATGCCACAATGGTCGGCTAATCAAAAGTCAAAGTCAAAATCCGTATTTTATTTTAGTAGAGACAGGGTCTCACTCTTGCTCAGGCTCGTCTCAAACTCCCGAGCTCAAGCAATCCTCCCACTTCAGCCTCCAAGAGTGCTAGAATTATAGGCGTGAGCCACCTTGCCTGGCCTCCTTGTTTTATTTTTCCACAGCTGAACAACTTCCTTTTTGTCAATAAGGCTGCAGTTAACCTTTTTACTTTTTAAACTCACTTCTCACCCTGGTACAATTCTGGAGTCCCAGCTCACAGAAATCAAATACTCACTTGATTGAGGGTACAGACATATGTTTGAGCTGGTTCTTGAGATCATGAAAGTTCAATCCTTCAGGTCTTGGGCAAGCCTTAATCAAATTCAGCACCTGAAGATTCAGATCAGAAAGTTTTTAGCAATTACTTTGAATCAGCTCCCCCTTGTAAACCTGAGTCCCTTTATAAGGAAGAAGTGAGCCAGGTAGTTAGCCTCAGATCATTAAGGAAGTAATCAAATTTAAGA